>OX376700.1:37101305-37343302 GCA_947389925.1 Coelopa pilipes
TTTATTTTGTTTGTGAACAAACAGAAATCACGATGAACGCGAACTAATGGGTCGAGAGGGTCAGCGGAGACGCAGAAGACAACTGTTAGAACAACGCATTCTAGGGCAGGGAATCCAAGAATAAAGAACCGAGAAGAATGGGAATCTGAGCCGAGCTGCTCACTGGAAAAAGAAATCGACCACAACACAAACGAATCGGAATGAAAACGCTTGATATCGGTCGGTGACGGAACCCCCGGCCCTTTCCGGCGCCGATCGTCGCGTAGATTGAAAGAAACCCGATCATTAGACGTGGATCATGGGCCGCACAAAGGCCCGAGAATAGATCTGATTTGAATCTGAATCTGATGATTTGTTGTCGAGTGACAACGATCGCGATGATGTTGGTGGAACCCCAGGTCCCGCCGGGAGCAACTGTGGTGGGACGTGGAAAATCGGCGGCACTCGATTGCGGTCCGGCGGAGCGGCGAATCGGGCCAAGAGGCCGCCAAAGAGCTCGGCGGGAAGGGGAGCGACCGGTGGCAAATTACGGGAAAACGGAAAATGCATTTTTTGCAATTGGTTTTTGTCTCTTCCATCTCCATCTCCATTTGCACCTCTTTCTTTTTATTATTTGCTCATTTCTTCCTCCATCTGCAGTGTGGCTCGCTGTCGATCGGGAGACCAAAGCCAACGGAAGTAATTTCGATTTGCGCCGAAGTAGCGGTAACGGCCCCCAGCCACGCCTCTTCCCAAGAGGAATGGCCAGAGCAGTAGGCAGGGAGACGTGGGGGAGGAATTTGGCTTCTTAGTTTGCCCTAACTGCCAGATAAGATAAAAAGTACTTGGCATCCTTGTGACTCGTGGGCTAATCTCCTCCCTCCATAATCTCCTCCCTCCATTTCTCCGTCATTGCCAATGACGCCGAAGAAACTCTACTGACGTCTTCTGAAATCTAGAAGTCTGCACTCTGGAACAGCAATCGGTTTCTGCAAACAGAGGTGGAAACGTCTTGAAATCTGGCTCTCCATGTGGCCCCAGTTCCGGACCCTGCCTCGTTTGGCTCGCGGTTCTCGCCGTCAGCTCTGTTTGAACGTGATTAAGTCCGAAATTTATCACGGCATATTCGCATCGCTTGTCGCAATGGAATTTCCAGATAAACGTACGCGAAAAACATCGCTATCGCTCAGATAAATCTGTTGACCTTAGATAACGCTCAAGTGCACGTCTCTCGACGCCCGGGAAGAACGAGGCCTCCAAGCGAAAGAGTAGCATTCCACCACATAGGAATCGTCTCTCCGATTCCACGACAGAGTTTAAATGGCGATTTTGACTGTCCGGTCGGCTCTGCTGCCCTCTGTCCCACCCCTGGACTGTCGCCCTTGAATTGCTTAAAGTCTATTCAGGCCGCCCGTGTGGAAACCCATCTAAAATAATAGCTTCAAGACTAAGCAAATTTATTTATAGAGTATATGTATGCATATTTCTCCGTGACCATGGGTCATTATCGCCGAGTGATCTTCGAATCGGACTCTCGGCGCCCAAAGGTCGATGCGACAGATTTTCGGACAGAAACCAATGGCGAAATGGCCACATTTCAGAAATACGACATTTAAAATTGCTCAAACGCCGAGCAACAGCAAGCGGGCAAAATAAATAGACTTTTCAAACTGAAGAGAAAGAGTAAACGGAAACTATTAAAAGCAGACTTTTTCCGAAATACACACGCGCTCGCATTCGCCGATTTCGCAAAGGTCGCCGTATCTCGCGAGCGAGCGAGTGCGTGTTTGTCTGTCTCTTTTCATGGGCCACGCTGGGTCGCTCGAGGCCTGACGTCGCTGCGCCCGACGGCGCCTGGGAACCCGGCGACGCACCTGAGCCCGGCTGGGGGCTCTTGGCGCAGTGGCAACAACAACCACGAGGACGACAGCAACAGCAACAGCAACACAATTAGAACAGTACAGTAAGTGCAGCAGCCAGAAGAAAACGCAATGAGAACGAGAACGACAGAAGCAACTCTATGAGGGAAGCATAAATAAACAACGATCACGAATCGCATAAATAAACCGTAGTGTGGCAACAACAAGAAACACAACAGCAACAAACACATTGATAAACGCAAGAAGAGGTAGAACAGCGATCAACTCAATAAAATGCCACGATTTGTCGGCATCTGCGCTGCGTGAGATCAATTGAGGCCCTTCGGATCGGGCGCTGTTGTCGTTGTTGTCGTCGCCGATGTCCCCTTTGCGATGATCTTATTTTTAGATCGCCCGTCCGCACACACACGCACGCACAGGCCGAGGCCTGTTCGAGGCATGCTCGCACTCTCGTTTTCGTGGCTCTGCATGTGAGATTGCGTCCGCCGTGGCTCGTTGGCCGCTCGCTTCTCCCCCCGCTGCAGGAAATTGCCACAGCAACGGTTGGCAACGCCACCTGCCTTCCTGGCACTTCCTGAGCGGCTGAGCGTTAACACCTCGTGGAGGCCCCTCGTCGCGGACGGGGCTTTCCTTAGTTGACGATAAGATAAGGCCGTGTACCGGCAGAACCTCCTCGATCTCCTCGTTCGTCTCCCGCAAGTATCTGCAGACTGGGAAGAGCACTTGAAACTTCTTTTACGCTTCCGGAACCCCATTCGAGGTTCCTGTGAAACTTCTAGGAATCGGTTTAGATGTTGCTTTTGCAGTTTCTTGAAGAACTGACTCCGCAGGAACTGCTTTACGAGCCTCCTTTGAGCGCTCCAGGTCAGCCCTCTAATTACACGCCCCTCCACTCAGAGCCTCCAGCCCCTTCGAGTCCTGGGCAAGAACGTGCCTCGTTTCGCATTCGCACCGCGTTTGGAGGTGAAGCCTCTTTCCAGTGTGTCGTAATTGGACGCATCCTCTCAGTTGTTGCCAATCACCTACTCCGAGCCGACGCCTCTCCTTTGACTCCATTCTCCCTTCATTGTAGCCTGCTCCTCGCACACGCCCGCCCCTTTGTCGTGAAGTGGCCGTCTGTTTAAGTGCTGGGTTCCTTGGCTCCTGGAGAGCCCTTTGTCCTGGCGTACGCAGGCGAGAGTCTGTGGAAGCGAAAACGGCAGACGGGAACGGGCAAAGAGGGGGTGGGAACCTGGGTTCATTAAAGAGGAACTCCTGCTTCATTCCTGCGGAACAAGTAATCACTGGCACTGGAATCTACTCCGTTTGTAATTTACCTGCGAACGCGTCCGAAACGACTCGACTCGACTCGGACTCGTGTCGACCACTTTCCTATATTGCGTTTTGAATTTTCTTCCGACAGATTTTCAATCAAACTTCAGAAAATCGATAAAGGTCTCTTTTTGCGATTTATTCAATATCATTATTTATATTGATTTAAGATACCGATATGTGCCTTCTCACGAGCCTCTCCTCGTGTGGAAAATTACATAAGGTTCGAATCTCGTACGAAGCCCTTGAATTACCGCAATTCGCTGACCGCAGCGAGTTTTCCCCCGAACCCGTGGAAAGGCTTTCCCCACACGCCATTGGAAATGGAATTAGTGGATTAAAGAGAAAATGCTTCGCTTGTCGTCGACTACTGGACGACAAAATCCTTCGCACTTCGCTCTACGGAATGGCCATTCAGTCAAGGGATCGGGTGTTGTGGGGTGCTTGTGGGCGTCTTTGCTCATTACCTTCGCGACCAATAAAAACAAAGCTCGAGTGGTCGGGAGGAGGACGGAGAAGCGAAGGGAAGGTGCTCGCTCTTACTTCATCTTTCGTTGACCGTTGATTTTTCTTCGTGCCCATCGAGACTTAAGACTCTCTATTTGGTGCTTCCCCATATGTACTTCAATATTCGCAATTCGTTCTATTCCACTCATCGAATGGAGTTCTAGCTGTTGAAACGTTTCCCCTGATTTTTCCGTCGCAGCTGCGTTCGAAGTCTTGCTCCACGTCAAAAATAACTCACTCGGTATTCGCGAAATCGCCCTCTAAATTCTCAGTTGGCCGGTGGAGCGTCGCATTAACCACAACGCAAGACCAACATCACAAACATCACAAGTTCGCGGATGGCACAGAAACCTAACACGCGGAAAATCTCTCCCAACCCTTAGACGACGACCAAACCACCCAGACACCGCGACGATGAATCGATTGCGATCACACAAGTTCAAGCCCAACGCAGGCGACGTCGGTGCCAATAACAACAACAACACCCAGGCCAGCAGCCCCCTGGTGGGCAACGGCCTCCTGAACAAGCTCACCAAGCGCTACTCGACCCTGAGCAACAAGATCACGCGCCGCCAGGCCGGGTGCAAGGGCGGCTCCCCGCAGAAGGTGCTCTCGGGCAGCTACGACATGACGGGCGCCAACTCGGAGGACCACCGCCTCGAGATCGGGGCCCCGATCCTCATCTCGACCACGACCCTCGACACCGACCGCCTCGACGTGTCCGAGGCGCGGCTGCGGCAGATCGGCGGAGGCATCGCCGGCTCCAGTTCGCTGGTCAGGACCGCAGCAGCGACAGCCACAGCGACCACGACGACGACGACAGCGCCGGATACCGCCCAGTCCTCGCCGCAGATCCCGTCGTCGGGCAGCGAGAACGATATGTTCGTGGACGCACTCTGCACCACCCCCATGGGCGAAGAGTCGGAGCGGGAGCCGGAGGAGGAGCGGTTCGTCCTGGCCCAGCAGACGCCGAAGCGGCCGGTGACCCCCAGAGCCCGAGGGCGCTCTCCCGAGTCTGCGTCCGAGCGCGAGTCGCAGGACAGCGAACGGACCCCGGTGAACCGCAACATCGAGCACAGCCAGCGTCTGTCCAACTACTACGAGACCCCGAAGGCGCAGCCCCGCAACAAGCAGAAGCTGGCGCTGAGGCAGCACTCGAAGTCCTTCCAGAACCTGCACCGCTCGGAGCTGAAGGTGTTCCTCCAGAAGGCACCGTCGATGGAGCTCGACATGAGCCTCACCACGGCCGACCTCGAGCACTGCCGCGACCTGCCCAAACTGCCGGAGCTGTACGGAGCCAGCAAGTGCAGCCTGGCCGCCAGCACAGCCGGGGAGGAGGACGATGCGGACAAAGAAAATTCGTCGCCGTCGGTGGTCGGGGGGCCGTCGATGCTCAGCAAGAGCGCGCCCAACACGCCCATGTGTCCGGAGCAGAAGGTATCCGGCTACCTGGCCCAGCACCAGCAGCTCCAGCTCCAGCAGCAGCAGCACCGCTTCCAGAGCGTCGACTCCCTAAACATCCACGGCCAGGGACGGCGGCGCAAGAGCGTCGTCTTCTCCAGCAGCAGCAGTAACTCGATCAACCAACACCTGCCGGCCAGCCAGCTGGGTCACCGGCGGGGCTCCAAGAGCAGCGTAGCCTTGGCGGACACCAGTAGCTCCGTCGAGGACTTCGACCTGAAGTCGGTCAGCTGCCAGAGCCTGAACGCCCAGAACCTGTTCCTCTCGATCGACGAGCTGAACGAGATCACGCGCCAGATCAACGAGTCCGAGGAGTTCAACCGCGAGATCGACCTCGAGTACTGCACCCACCGGGACAACCTGAAGCCGAGCGAGCGGCGCATCACCCTGCTGAAGAACAAGAACTCCACGCGCCTCATCAGCTTCAACCACAACAAGGAGAAGCTCAAGAAGGGCTGGAGCGGCGTCAAGCACTGGCTGGGCGAGGAGGGCTCCAGGCTGAAGGAGGTCGTCCAGAAGCAGGCGGCCCTGCAGCGGGTGGGCGCGTCGACGTCGCGGCTGAACCTCAGCCTCGCAGAGAACCGAGGATCGCCCTCGGCGGCGAGGGGCGCCGGCAGTCGGGCCGACAGGTCCTTGTGCGAGGCGGACCAGTCGCAGCTGAGCACGTCGCTGGCGCAGCAGTCAGCAGAGGGTGCGCCGGACAGCCCCGGTCAGGAGCTCGGCGTCAGCTGCAGCAACATTGCCGAGGGGGACGCGGAGCTGGGAGAGGAGCGGGAGGGCGCGGAAGATACAGCCGACGACCTGGAGTCCTCGTTCACCCAGCGGCCCGGGGACGACAGCTCGCCGGCCAGCAAGCGCGCCAGGAGGGAGGTGAGAGGGACTCGGGGCTTCCTCCAGAGCGAGGCGTCACTCATTTCGCACTTTCATTTCGGCCAGTGCCATCCCCTGAATCTCTCCCTGTGTCCGCCCGTTACTCATTCGCCTATTCTCTGTTTCCAGGGCCAAAATGGCTTCGAGGAGCTGCGCCGGTACATCAAGCAGGGCGGCGACTTCGGCAAGGAACTCATCCTCATCCTGCAAGAGAGGTAAGTCTGACGGCCGCCCCGCTCGCTCGGGGCTTTGGAAGCGCTTCTTACGAGGTTTCTCCCCCACCAGAGTCGAATCGGAGCTGCTGTACTCGAAGTCCCTCTCTAAGATGGCCAACAAGTTGAACAAGGCCTGCCGCGAGCTGCCCGGGAGCATCGCCGAGGCCTGGCGTGGTGTTGCTACAGAGATGGAAAGCCGCAGCGACATCCATCGCCAGCTCTCGGCCTCCCTCACCGAGGACATCGTGAAGCCGCTCAAGTCGATCGTCGAGGGCCACCACAAGACCAGGAAATCGGTGAGTGAACTCCTCCATGCGCCATTCGCCATCCTCCCCCACTGAGTCCCACTAATTCGATCCTCCTCCCGCCTCCTCTCCCTCCGAGCAGGTGGAGAGCAACGTGGACAAGGCGTCACGCGTGCTGGCCGAGTGGCGGGCCAGCGAGGCGAAGGCGAAGAAGGCCTCGCACACAGCCGCCCGCGAGAACGAGAAGCTCCAGGACGCCATGCTCGACGTCCGGATCCAGAAGTCGCCGTCGATCGCGCTCCTGCACCAGACGGCGGCGGCGGGCGGCGCAGGCGGCGCGAGCAAGTCGGCTGCCGTTGAGAAGGAGATGAAGTCGGCCGAAAAGGACTGCGCCAAGTTGGACAACAAGCGCAAGAAGGCCGAGGAGGCCGTCAAGAGGGCCGACGTGGAGTACTACACGCTGTGCGTCCGCGCCGAGCGCGCCCGCGTCGACTGGGAGATGGCGGTACTGCGCGGCTCCTCGCTGCTGCAGAACGTCGAGAGCCAGCGCCTGGGCAGCATGAAGAGCTTCGTCACGAACTACGTCCGCCTCACGGCCAACATGAACCCGATCCTCGAGGGCCTCGTGCAGCGCCTCGAGCCCCAGGTGGAGGCGTGCAACGTGCAGAAGGACCTGCAGGTGGTAAAGAACATCCGCCGCATCTCCGAGGGCCCCAGCGAGCAGCTGCTGCCCGACTTCTACTGCGAGCACACGACGCTCGCGATGAACCGCGAGCGCCGCAAGCACGCCCTGGTCAAGTTGCTGCAGCTGGTGAAGACAGACCTGGAGCGCGAGCGGCGGTCGCGCAACGGGCTGAAGGGCCTCTCGCAGTCGCTGAACAACCAGGAGCACCAGAACATCACCGACAAGCTCTACCACGTGAGTTGCCCTGACCGTTGCCTTCTGCCCACCAGGAGCTAACCTAGCGCCATACCCGCAGATCCGCTCGATGCTCACGTACCTGGAGGGGGCCCGTCTGAAACTGCACTCGGCGCTGCTGGAGCTGGACCACAAGCCGCGGACGTCGCACCCTCTGGCCCAGCACATCCAGGTGAGTCTCTCTGCCCGGCAGGGCAGCCTCTGTACCGGACTAACGACTCCTCTCTCCCACGGGCAGATCACCCGCGACCGCACCGGCCTGCAGCAGAGCATTCTCAAGGTGCCGCTCTGGCTGAAGAACAACGACAAGATGAACACCAGCGGCAACCTCGGCGGCGGCTCCAACAACGACTCGCTGCGGGAGAACGACTACGAGTGCATCTCGCAGGCGAACACCTCGGCGAACATCAGCTGCGCCGAGCTGAGCCACAAGGACCTGGTTCTCTCGGCCGTGGCCGCGACGAAGCCGTTCAGCCGCAGCAAGAGCAACATCGAGACCTTCAGCACCAACACCCAGATCTGCCTGAGTGCCGCGGCGGACAAGACCAAGACCATCGCCACGGGCCTGGAAACGGACCCGTACTCGGACCGTGGCCAGGCCGACGGGGGCTCGAATCAGCACGACTCCGACTTCGACGAGTTCAGCTCGCAGGACGACGATGACGACGACGACGCCGGCAATGAGCCGTCGCGCAAGGAGCACAAGGCGAGCGTCGAGAAGGGCCTACTGAACGGCTCGGTGGGCTCCAAGTTGAACGGCGACAACAACCACCACCATCATCTCCACCAGCACCAGAACCCGAACCACTACTATCAGAACTCGGCGGAGATCGCCGAGAAGGGTGCGACCAACCAGTCGGCCCCCGACGGGGTGGTGGCCAGCAACGGCACCTCGGTAGTCCTCAGTAGATGTAAGGCCCTGTACAGCTATACACCAAAACTTTATGACGAACTGGAATTGAGTCCTGGCGATATAATCGAGGTCCATGCGAAGCAGGAGGACGGCTGGTGGCTGGGAGCGCTCCGCAACCAGGTTGGCATCTTCCCGGCCACCTACGTGGAGGAGTTCGCCTGAGGTGCCCAAGAGCCGCGACGACCCGCGCGAGACGGCGCGGTCGTGCAGCAAACGCAACCAACAGATCGATGCTTGTTCTTCCCCCGACTGCCAAATAATGGGATTTGTAGAGAGAATCGCGAAATGTTCACACCCTGCCCGTGTTATGGGGTCCCCAACACGTGTCATGGGGATGAGGCGATCGGCCCAGCAACGGCCGCTTGCTTCGTAAACAGCCTGCTTTAGCAATTCGAACGTTACAGAGGTTTTACTTCGCTTTAAGATGATTATATTATTCGTAATTGTAAGCCACAATCCACATATATGTATAGCGTTTATCTGATAATTTGTACTCTGTAAGTTTTATCCGTAATTGAAATGTGAATATATAAGAACAACCCAATGCAATATTTAAGAAACCGATCGCGAACGAAACGCCCCTGAACCTGTGAAATTTTACTGCTAAGCGCTGAAATATATTTTATTTACCCGAAATAGCGAACGATGTGAAATAAATCTTTTGACTTGAACCCCAACGAAGCGCGCGTTTATGTTTTTCCTCCCTGGTTTTGGAGTATGCGCGCTGTCTCTGATGGCTCTGAGAGTCCCAGAACTGCTGGTGAAGCCCCATATCCGAAAGACAAGCCACCGTGGTCTTCGTGGTACAATAGATCAGAATATAGGTATACTTATGTATAATACAATAACTTTTCACTACAATTGCATACTTAGAGTACTGGATGAAGTTGTTGAAATGAAATCATTCGAAGAAATCATAATCGTACACGCTAGTAGTAATAATAAATAATAGTACAAATAATAGAACAACAACTAATAAGGGACCGAGTCCGGAACGCCTCCGATCACACCTCCTGGCCCTCGGTCTTCTGGAGACTCCGCAGCTTCTGGTACATGTTGATGTAGTGCGTCTGCAGCTGCTTCTGGTAGCTGAGGACCTTCTCGCGCTCTTCGCACCACTGCAGCTTCTCCATCTCGAAGTTCTCGCGCACGTCGTCCAGCTGCTTCCGCAGCTTCGCGATCTCCTCGGCGTAGTTCGAGGACTCCTCGATGAGGGTGTCCAGCGTGGAGCTCTCGAGGGAGCCCTTCAGGCCCTTGGCCTGGTTGATCACGTCGGCCACGTCGGGCAGGTTCTGAGCGCCGTAGACGAACTTCTGGATGTCGGCCGACATCTTCGCCAGTCGCTGGTCGGCCGACTGCTGGTGCTTCAGCCCCACCTCGTCTTCGTCCTCCTGGTCGCTGCAGGAGAGCGCGGCCAGCGGCGGAGCGATCTTCAGGCAGTTCATGATCACCTCCAGGTTGGTGTCATCGACGACCTTCTCGCGGACGGCCGCCGGCCCCTCGCTGCCCAGCAGCGTCGCGTGGCGGCGCGTGCGGTTGCAAATGTCGGTCAGGTTGTCCAGCTGGTGCTTGAGCCGCGTGAACTTGCCCGAGGGCTCCTCGCCGTACTCCTGGTAGATGGCCAGGTCGGAGAGCTCCTTGCGCAGCTTGGCCAGCTCGTTGGTCAGCGCCAGGATCACCTGGTCCTTGAGGATGATAATCTTGTTGAGCTGTTTCAGCTCCGTCTCGGTCTCGGTCTCGCGCTGTTTCTGCTGCTGCTGCTGCTCGTCGTGCTGGCGCTGCTGCGCGGCGACTTTGCTGCTCTCCTGTAGACTTTGGTAGATTTGGCTCTCGCTGTTCGTGTTCTCGTGCCTCAGGTGCACGATCGCGTGCTCCTTCATCGTGAGTTCGACCTGAGAGCGCAAAACGTTATCATCGACGCTCTGCGGGCGCTGATTTCCCAATACTACTCACGTTGGCCTCCTTCAGCTGGGTCTTCAACAACGCTATCTCGCCGTTGCGCTCACACACCTTCCACTCGCTCTCTTCCAGCTGCGCCTTGAGCGCGGCGACCGTGCTCTCCGCCTCGCTCAGCTTCTCCTCGAGGAAGGCTGCGCGGTCGCTGAGGTTGCGCTCCGAGTTCTTCAGGCAGTTGTTGCTGTTCCTACACGGCCGCGAAGCGAGCGAGCCAGAGAGAGAGGAGAGAGAGAGAGATTGGATTCGGTCAATCACTTGCGCTGCGCTCATGGGCGCCTGGTGCAACTCACCGCAGCAGCTCGTTCTCGTTGCGCAGCGCTGACATCTGCTCCTTGATCTTGCACGTGGACTCCGAGAGCCGCAGCTTGTTCTGCTTGAACTGGAACTGCTGCATGGCCAGCATCTGCTCCATCTTCTTGATCTTCAGCAGGTACTCGCGTTGCTGGCCCTCGTAGAAGGCCTTCAGCCGCTTCGTCTCGTTCTCCCAGAACGCCTCCTTGTCCTACGCCGAGAAAGAAAGGAGAGAGAAAGTCGGAGTTAGAGATCGCTTCCGGTAGGTGAGCGCCGGGGTGGGGCGGTGGAGTAGGGAGAGCGAGGGCGATCGAGTCGTCAATAGGAACCTTTTGTACTTTGAAAATTACTTTCTCATTGTGCTCCATGGTCTGGCGGAGGTACGACAGCTCCGAGTCGCGGTCCTTGAGGGCCGCCTCCAGGTCCGAGATGCCCGAGTCGGACGGCGAGGGCGTCATGTCGCACTGCTCGCTGAGCTGGTACTTGCTGTTCAGACTGCCGCTGTTGCTGCTTGCGGTGCCGGGACCGGGGCCGGCACTGGCGCTGCTCATCGCCGCCGCAATCATCATGTTGCTGCAATTCGATTTGCTGAAATAGACATGCCCACATGCATAAATTTGTTGCAATTAGTGCCGAAGCTGTTATTGCCAGCTCTTGTTGTCGCTGGTGCATTGCAGCCGTCGACGCAGGCGACTTACATGGTACTGCTATGGCTGGTTGCATCCGAGTCTGGTGTGTGCCGAATCGATTCCATGCTATCGTTGATTTTCAACGATCTGGAACCGCGTCGACGCGCCATGAGGCTGTTGCAATAGCTGCTGCTGCTGTTGCTGCCGATGCTCGAGTAACCGCCGAAGCCGCCGCCAACGCTGCCGATAGCCATGCCCATTGCCAAGCTGCCGACTCCGCCCCCACCGATGCCTCCGCCGCCGCCATGCCGCAGGTCGGTCGTGCCTGACGAAAATAAACGAAAGCCACAATTAAAACACCAAATAAACTTCATAGTTTAGTGTGTAGTCAGGTGTGCTAGTATGAGTACCACACGTGTTATGTGGTGCACTTCATGGTGGTAATAAGTCGTGGTAATTAAGAGCTCACAGTCGGTTTCCTAATTTTGCAATCCGCTTTCAGAATTCAATTCACTTTCCAAATTCGCTTTGCGTAAGAGTCGGCCCGGTACTTGGCCCTAGCAAACTGAAGACAAATTTTCGATCGGCCATAAAAAAACATCTCGCCTACTTATACAATTGGAGTCTCTCCTAATCAGACAGATTTTTTTCAATGCCTTTTAGTCCTATAATGTCTAAATAACTTACTGTAGACAATATTTTACAAAATTGTGTTTAAAATATCTCAAAGAGATGAGTCAAATGGACAATAAATATTATAATAGTTTGCTGATAGTTTTATATTATTTTACATTAGGATTATTGGTCAAAAGGACGTCGTATTCCTCTTCAACTAATTTTCGGAAATAAACCTTCAATTCGCAGGGCCGAACAAATTTTCCAAAGATCAAACCATTCCTACGGCACTGCAACATTAAATTTTAGACTGGACTTTTTGACATGGTTCCACTCTACAAGCTCTGCCCTGGTGCTCCGATCTGCAGCACCTCCTTCGCTTCTCCACATTGTGAAATTGAAATTGAAATCCGAGGCATTTGATACTCACTCCCAAACCTTAGGTTGGACCCCTGCACGGGCGCCAGGGACGGCGTCGATCCGTAGCGATCGCCGACGACGTCGCAGTAACGGTTCGGGATGCTGTAGTCGGGCTCGAAGGGGATCGGCTTGAAGGCGATTGGACGCAAGAGACTCGTGGCCTAGAAAAGAGACAGCGAAGTCATAATTCCGCGCGAATGATAGTGCGAGAGTGGGGAAAGAGGGAGAGGGGAAAGACCGGGAACACGAACCTGATCGAGGTTCTCGGTACTGTGCAAATGATCGAGGCCGCTGGCGCTCCGTTGTTGCTGCGGTTGAATCAGCCGTTGTTGTTGTGGTTGTGCCTGCTGTTGCTGCTTCAGTTGTTGTTGAGGGAGCGGCTGCTGGGGCTGCGCCTGCTGTTGGTGACTCTTGATGGCGTTGTGGTTGTGGTTATTGCTGTTGCCATCGGCGCATTCAATGATGTTGAGACCCAGATCCGAGACACTGCTGCGACTTCCGCATCCGGTTGTCGGAGTGGGCTTGCGTTGCAGTTGCATTTGTTGCTGTTGCAGTACTTCTTGTTGCTGCCCCACACACGGTTGCTGATACGCCGCGTGGCATTGCGACTGTGGGTGCGAATACGACTGGGGGCGCTGGGCCTGCGCTTTGGCGTAACTCAGCGACTCCTGCTCCTGCTGCTGCTGCATTTGCAGATGTTGCTCCTGCTGTTGCTGCTGCTGCTTCCGGCTGATCTCGAACATCTGCCGAATGTTCTGGAACTTCGACCGGCCCTGCGCCATCGCCGGTCCCTGCTGCGCGTACTCCTCGAGGTTGCTGTGGCTGCCGAACTTGTTGCGCAGCCGCTTCTGCTCGTTGCGCGACTTCAGGGTCCCCGTGTGGGCGGCGGGCAGGGCGAAGTTCGAGGCCGAGGACGAGGACGGGGAGGCTGGGACGGCGGTGGGCGGCAGCCCGAGCGTGTTCTTCGAGACGAAGGAGTTCTCGAGCGAGGCGGAGCGCGTGTGACCGCGCTTCGGCGGCACTGCGGCGAACGTGCTGGCGGCGGGTGGCGCGGCCGTGGGCGTGGGCGTGGGCGAGTGCGTGACGTGGGCGGGCATCGCGTGGTGCTGTGCGCCCGCCGTCGCATTCGCGGTAGCCACGGGCTTGGCAGCGACCGCCGGCGGCGTGGCGCGGGTCGCACACGAAGCGTTCATCCGGGGGCCGCCTGTCGACTCAGAGGCACGGAGCGCTGAAAGGCAGAAAAGACGACGGTTACTATGGCGGTGATAAGAGGGGCTGCTGAAGCAAGGGGGTTTCTCAACCTGTCCCGAAGCCCGTCTCCCCCCGCCAGCCCCGGCAAGTCGGGTAGCGGTGGTCAGTTGCTCCTGCCTTCCTATCGCTGTTACGCGTGCTGTGACGGGACGAGATCAACAGGCAACTGTACTGGCAGGGTGTGTGCCGGCTGATGATGACATAATTGGCGGAGGAGCTGGTGGGGGGAGGTGTGTTGCCGTATGTTTTATTATTGCACAGGCAGGTCAATAATCAGCGTTCGGCAGAGTTCAAACGCAAGACCGAAAACACAAAAAGTTCATTCAAACGGATCGAGATCTTTTTAATGGTCTGCAACAATGGCATTGCTGTTATTGTACTCTAGTTGTTGTGAATTGACTGTGGCATTGTTTCCTCCCAGCGAAGTGAAGCCCGAGTGCAAAAACCCAGCCATTTGTATGCAACACCCTACTAATGACTAATAGATTGGAAGGTTCGGGATCTCGCATTACGCTTGACCTTTTCATTAACTCTTGTCTAGTTACGTGCCTTCTCTATTCCTTCTCACCATTGCCTCATTTGCCTTGTTCACTCTATTTATCTCTATATTTTAGACTCGTTTTTTGGTTCGTTTTTTGTTTATTCTACTCTTCATGTGGCTCATGCTGTTCATGTTTATGTTTTAAAGTTTGTTTTTGGCTCGTGTTGAGCTCCACCGTGCGCACACGATGCGTCTGGAGCGACTCTCACAGAAAGTCCCCAGCGCTCCATGGGACCTCGAGCGAATCATCGGGAACCGCACGCGAATCTACGACCGACCGACCGCCGACGATGTCCGATCGATTAACCAAAGGTCGTTAAGCGGAACTCACTCGACTCCACGATCGTCCAGGGCGGCGGAGGTTGATCGGGCTTTCGGGGTTTTCTTTCGGTGAAAGGAGGACGTCATGGGGACGGCGAGCGGGCGGAGGCGGCGGGAGGGACGGAATCGCCAAAGATTGCCAAGGCGAAGGAGGAAGAGGGCCATTAGAAAAGTAATTCACGGTTTCGAAATTAAGAAGCGCAGTTTGAGACGCGGGCGCGCGAAGAGATGGCAAGAAGACAGAGGCAGAGAACAATGGGCTGGGAGAAGAACAGAGCGAGTTCGGCCGAGACCCGGTGGGAGCGGAGAGCCGGGACGCCTTAGAGATGCGGAACAAATTATGAAGATTGCGAAGAAGATGGGAAGAAGAGGACCATTGACGTGGATGAAAGTCTTTGCCTTTCGATTTGAATTGTAGTCGGTCAACGGCAGAGCGTCGGGTCGGGGAAGATGCAAAAACAAAGAGAATGACAACAAGAAATCGCGGCGACGAAGGGGCCCCAGAAAAAGAGCCGAAGATAGACGAAGAGCGATAAAAGGCCAACTGATGGGCCAGCACTGGCCGCACTGGACGGGTCGGCACTGGGGTCCAGCCGGCGAGCGAGGTAACTGGGTTAATGAGTCCCACTCGCCGGCCCAGCACGAGCACCGATGCCTAGGGACGCGACGCACCGTCCGATGACACTCGACGCCGCTGGTTCGGGGACACCGGCGCCCCCGGCTGCTGCGCCGGTAGCCGCAACACCAACAACAACAAACCTCAAGCCAAGTACTATAGAAAAGAAGCGCGACTGGCGTCATATCAAAACTCCATAAACAGGCGAGCGTTCGAGATTCATAGAATGTTCTTTCGTCGCCTGAACTTCTCCTCCCGACTCGTCTTCGCTGTAGCTCTTTCCCCATGGACTGGTTGTGGCACCACTCGCCGTTTTCGCCTCCTCCTCGGGCCCAGTGCTTGAACGTCGTCCCCGGCGCAAGCCCGCCCCGTCGTCCCCCCCCCCTCGCCAGGTTGTAGAGGCGATGTCATTCTCTCATCCCCTCCTCCGCGTCCCTCTGTCCTCGTTGTCTGGCGCGACGGTGGCACACTTCGGACGCCCGTTAGAAAGATGGAGTGGGCCGTGGAGCTGCCATTGAGACTCTGCCCAGTCCGGATCGGGCCGGACTGGTTCGGTTTGGTGCGGTTGGTTCGGATTTCTGCGTATGGGATAATTTATACGCCCGGAAGTCGGCCGCAAGGTGGACGATGGGTCTATCGACGGAGATCGGTCGACCGCCCGGTAGCCGAATGAATTCGCACGCGTTATTCTATTTGAGCCGTCCTCTCCCTGCCTCTCCCTCCTCGCTGTCCATGCTCCTCTTTACTGTGCCAGCCAGGGAAACGATCTTGGTGGTTCTGGACGACTGCGGCTCGACCTTGTTAGTGGTGTGTTCTTTTTCTAGTTTGTTTTTGTCCTTGTTGTGGTTTGTGTCAAACCGGCTCGGGACCGGTGGACTCCGTCCAAGCCGCGCCGCCGTGGTCGGCTGGGCAGGATCAGGTGATCGCTGTCGACCATCGCTGGCTGCATCGCTGGAATGTGCGTCGACACGACAAGGGAGCAGGATGCGGTGGTGGGGGGGGAGGTGAGTTTCTCCCAGTTGCGAAGAGAGTGTGAATGATGGGATTTATCAGCGATCGAGGAGGTTGGACGAGGTGCTGGATCTCATGCGATAAATCCCGGAGCGGCAGAAGGAGAGGCCTCAGGAGCAGCGAGCCAAAGACAACCGACCTCGCCGGTAGCCGATCTCGATACAGATACGATCGATGCGACTGTCGCAATATCGGTTCGAGGCGTCTCGGGAGATGTCGGTGGAGGGAGAGGCCAAGAAGGGGAAGTATAAACGACACAACTTGCTTGAGAGGCTACAGGTGAGCCTGCGCGTGGGACTGGGAGGCCCTTCCACGCGGCTAGTTCCGAGGCGGCTCTGGAGGCCCTCGCAAGGGTGCCTTCCGTGGTCCGGACCACTCTTTGTGGGAGCTTTGAGCTGCCTTGAGGATCGAGTGGACCTTGGCCCATGCTTTGCAATGTCCTTCAGTCTGCAGACGTGGAGCTGGAGCCTCTGCTCCCCATTAACGATTCGGACCTCTTGAGAAACAACTTCGTGACAAAATCAACTGAAGGAGTCGTGTGCAAACTCAAGACGTCTCCTCCGTCTCTTTTCCGCACAAGGCCGAATCGCAGTCGGCGCGAGTACTGAGACATTTACACAACAACAACTACAACACAACCATAACGTCGATGACGACGGCGAACCAAAGACCGGAGCAGATCCGGCGCTTCTGAGGCCTCGCTCGCGACTCCGGCTTTGGCAAATGAGTGGAAAGACACGGTCCTCGGGAACAACTGGTTTGCGTGAGGCATCTTCAACGGCACCTGCTTTCCAGACCCAGCTGGTCAAAATATTCAATGGACGGCGGTTTGTGAAATGAAGTGTTGAAATGTTGAATCACAGAAAACACATCAAATCACATGTGGCCGTGTTTGAGAAGAACATTTTTAATTCCACACGTCGAAGCGCGTTCAACGCTGTATGAGAATTGCTTTGCTTCCCTTCCAGAGGCGTCCACTGCCGCACGACCTCCGAAGCGACAAATGACGACGAGCCACTTAGTCTTCTAAAACCTTGCGTAATTCGTGCGCGGCTCCGTGAAGAAGGCAACAACAGCAACCACAAGCAGAACAACAACGGCCAGCTACAAATTTTCAACACGCCATTAGACAATCCCCCACCCACCTCGCTCCACCCGACCGTCCGCCGGCTCCATTGTCCAGGCGTGTGGAGTGAAAAACAATCTGGCCCAGAAATGAGTCAGTGGGAGAAAAAACGCTCACGAAGTATTGACTTTCGCAACCTGTGGCTGTTGCTGTCGAACTCGATGTCATTCGATTTGATTTGTAGTTTTGATTTGTAGTTATTTTGCTTGCTTGTTGTTGTGAAAAAAAGCAGGCGGAACCTCTGACCATGGATCATTACCAGGCGCGGCTCGTCGCCACCGCCGGCAACTTTAAATGTTGTTCGCACTCATTTCCTAAAACCATTTTTCACTCGCTCTGGAAAACCCGAGTTGCAGTAGCTGCGAAAACCAAGGCGATGAGCCTGAGACCCGCCCCGACCCAAAACCCTCTCCGCCTCCCCTCCTTCGCCACGCACTGCGTTCGACCCACCGGGGATCTCGGGCGGACGGACGTGGCGAAGGAATGGGTACAGAGAAGCTCCCGTGATGAGCTCCTAAGAGCGGAGACTGGGCGATTGACAGCGTCAATCAGGAAATAACGACGCCAAGGAAACTCCTCTGACGCCCAGAAGACTCCTGTTGGGCGCCACCTCCCATTGAGGTGACTCCGGGCCATCGGCGGGACCGGAGCTCGACTGGGGGCTGGGTTGGTTTGCA
Organism: Coelopa pilipes; assembly: GCA_947389925.1. Taxonomy (NCBI): domain Eukaryota; kingdom Metazoa; phylum Arthropoda; class Insecta; order Diptera; family Coelopidae; genus Coelopa; species Coelopa pilipes. Next base: position 37,119,060 of record OX376700.1, read on the forward strand.
ATGGAAATGATTTCGAAAGCCAACTACGCAGCCCCTCCCACGCCGCCTGCGCTGCGTGGCCGGGAAACCCCTCACGAAGGAGGAGGGAGGTGCAGGCCGAGAAGCAAACTCAATGTGTGGAGACCCGGAGGACTTGGGAGAGAGATAATGGAGCGACGCAACTTGGCTGTGGTTCCCCCGCGATGTGGGAGCGGTCCGGAGTCATTATCGTAGCCATTACTGGCGTGCTGTCACTGTTGCTGGTTTTATTGTTACTGCTTTTCCGCTTTCGAGTCGAATATCGTTTAATTATGATTTCCCCATCGATTGATCGCCCGCGTCTTCTCCTCTCTAGTCAGCGGCGACGTCAGCGCCGGAGTCGAAGTCGAAGTCGAGCCGCAGTCGGAGTGAAAGTGGAGTGTGGGGAGGAGCATCGGCTGGAGTTGACGATATCCGCATATGCGTGGGACGTCGGGCCGAATTCGCAATGAGTTTGGACGAAGACCGTCCTGGTTCGACAGGAGATTACCTGGGGTGGAATGAGGAGGATGCTCTGGAAACAACTGAGATGGCCATTAGTTCGCAGGAGACCAGATAGTCATCTATTCACCCATAGAGCGTCTGAGACGATCTTCAGAATCACGTACAGAGCCGGAGGACTCCGACGGGAGAGACCTGTGCCGAGCATCTCTGGGATACTTTCTCACGATTGAAACAACAATGCGCCAGTTGGCCCGCCAGTGCGAACAAGTGTCTGGAAGACCCGCAATCGCAGCGCTGCCGTAAACAATTCGCTTCTCACAATTCTCATTAGAAACTTGTTAAATTGCAAATTTGTGTCCGCCAGATACTGAGCTGCGAGATAACTACGGCTCAACTTGAACTTCAGCACCGGGCCGCCAACAACCACACCGACTGAAAATGCAGCGAGTGGGAATCTCGGAGATGCCGATGGAGCTGTGATGGAGTCACGAAGATCGCAACAACGGCGAGAGGCGGGCGAGTTGAAACTGACAACATAAACAGGATTAATTACGTAATTATGCGAATAATTGACTTAATTAAAGTGTCGGATGGCGGAGAGCATTGTGTAAGGGCAACAGCTAGAACAGTAACGAAAACAAAGATGCTAAACAGCAAGAACAGCAGCAACAACGCGACAATTAACTACAACAACAGTAGCAGGAACTTCCGCGAAATAATGGAAAAATTGGCCAAGAAAATTAGCGAGCCAAATGCATATGTATAAGAGGGAAGCATCAGCGTAACAAGTGAACCAATAGACAACAGCAGCAACAACGCAGAACAGGAAGAAGCGTGGCGAGTGGGCAGCGTTAAAGACTCGAGAACATGCGAAGCGTCGGCCGGGGACGACGAGCTGAAATTGAACGAAATGCCCGCGAACCCGGCCGAAGTCATTAATAACAACCAGAGCGGTGAGAATCGGAGGTCTCCGTTGCCATAACAACAATAACAAATGCAACAGCAACAGCGAGAACAAAGCACCGAGATCTGCCCAACTAACGGCAATCGCCAGAGTGACAGAAGGAAGGAGCCCCAAATCACCGACAGACACGGCCGAGTCAACAACAACAACCACAACAACAACCACAACACCAGCCACAACCAGTCGAACACAATCACTCAGTCGACAGCCGCCAGTCGCTGAGGCGACTCCGCCGAACGCCGAACTCTCGGCCATAAATTCGCAGCCGAATTCGCGATTAATTAGGTAGCTGCCAAATGGTTCGCGGTTTTTGTTGCTTTTAATTATATTTCCATCGCGACTGATGGCTATTTTTAGCGTTGTTGTTGCTGCCATTCATAGACACAAATGAATACACGATTCGCACGGCTGCGACGCTGTGCACTATGTCAGTATCCACCGGGGGCTTCAGCTCTCAAAGTCGCTTGCAAATCGCACGCCGGATTCCGGTTCCCGCCGCGCTGCCCGGACCCGGCCCGGCCCATGCAAGAGCGTGGGAAAAGATCGCGAGATGCGGAGGAGCCCACGTGAGCTGACAAACGCCGATCGCGCTGTCGCTGTGGCTGCGGCTGTGGCTCTGCCGCCGTTGGCCCAGGCACCGGAGCGCGAGCGTGGCCAGAGCCGGTGCCGGCGGCCAGAGACGCGCAACGACTGCACGCGGCCACTGCCTGGAGATACGTCTTAGAAAGTATCGGCCGGACGAGTGGAGTGTGCGAAGAACCTTTCCTTGGGCTCGAGGCGATCGTTTGCTTGTGTGGCTGTGTCTGCCGGTCAAGCACTGTAAACTACACGGTTGTGTGCGCGAGCCTGGAATTTTATGAATCACGCTCCGCCCGTTGAGCAAATGGCGACTGGTGGATGGGCCCGTGGTTGTGGGTCTCTGCACCCCGCGTAGTCGCCGCTCTCACCTACTTCTCGCCGCGGTTGGGTCCGGCCCGAGCCGTAGCCCGCGGTTGGTTTTCAAGAGTCATTCATTCATGAAGAAATTCTAATTGATTCCCGCGGCCCCGCTCGATCGCGGCCCGAGTCCGAGACCGAACGCGAGACGGAGTCCGAGACCAAGACTGCTCGCCCCGCCTCCCTCGCCCTGATCCCTCGGCCAGCTTATCGAGGAATGAACGAAAGAGCAGACGCGAAGATCGCGGCGAAGGCTTTCGCAGGGGTCGGGAAGCGCTTGGGTTCCGAGCTCTGAGGCGAACTCGTGTGTTCTGTCTCTCAAATGCATCACACTGGGAGATCAGCAGCTGAGTCGGTTTGACTCTGGCGAGCTCCACTTTAGCCCGTACCTGCGCAGCGACCTCCGAGCGACAAATGTGCCAGGACTCGCGGGATGCTTCTCGCCATGGGCTTGTTCGGTTTTGTGTTTTCCTATTATTCGAGTATTGGTCCAAGAGCAAATATTCGATTTGTCTCGCTGTCGACCATTATTTCCTGCTTGTCCAGTCGTTAAGTTGGACAAACAGCGACAACAACAATAAACAACAGCTCCAGCAATAAGAGCAACTAATTGCCACAAGTATCTCACGAATACACATGTGTGCACTACAGCTGTCTGTGCTGTATGTGTGCGTGCGTGTGTTTGGGTTTGGGTTTGCCCTGGGTATCTGCCATTAGGCGAAGTGTGTGAAAAGCGAATTCGTTGTCATCGTTCGGCGTCATTTCAAATAAACAACGCCAACAAAGACACGCTCATGTGGACCACGGCGGAGCAGCAGCAGCGAGAGCCGTCCGCGCAGACGCTGTGTGCAGAGACTCTGCGCCATGAATGGGGCGCGCGCAGGCGCCGTCCGTCCGCGCGCTAGGGTGACCAGGCGACTGCGCCCTCGTCGCGGGCGAGACCCCAAGACACAGGCGGACAGACGGACGGACGGCTCGTGGCGTGCGTTCGCACTGCAAACCAGCCGTCGACGCCGTCGTAACTACAGATACGAGTCTCGGGGTATCGCAGCGAGGGCAACTGCAACCCAAGTCAGCTGAACAACAGCGAGAAAAGCAGCAACAACATTGGACAAGCGCGAGCCCAAACGCAAACCCCAACCCAAACAAACCCGGACCCAGAGACACATTCGGAGGCTCTCAGGTCCCAGAGCTGCGGCGGCGGTCCAAAGGTTTCGGCTGCGTGGGCCAGTCGCCGATTCAACGGCAACAACAACGACTCAGGCTTAAACCCATTGCCCATTGCGCAGGCTTAAACGGCAGACAACAGATGGGCAGGCACAAGTCGAGTGTACAGAGAGCCGGACGGACGGACACGTCTTGCGAAAAGAAAATTGAAATGGAAACAGAACGCAATTGAAATGAAATTGAATTGTACAGTGAAATATTGAATGCGGCTGTTGTTGTGGTTCTGAGTGGCTGATGCAACATCGACTGCGGTTGTTGTTATTGCAATTGCAATGACAAAGATGTGTTCCCGCATTTTCAACAAACTCGAACAAACTTGTTGTAGACGCAGTTCAGCGCGTTGTTGCAGCCATGCTTGTAGTTGTTCTTGCTATTATTGTTGTTGCATCCAGCCGGTTGCATCGCTGCAGTCGGTCTCGAGCCGAGGAACTCGTTCCTGACCAACTTTTCATTTGGGACTTGCAATCGTTTAATTGCGCCTTCAAAGATCTCCGCCAGGACTCCTTCGTTGACGTCGACGACTGGGTGGAATGAATGGACATGGCCAGGACTGAGCGACCTCGCATCCGTTCCAATGCGTTGCTCCCCACTGCCCCTACCTCTCTCCATCCCACTCCACCCGACAGTTTCACGCGGATACGGAGTCGGCTCCGGCTGTCGGTGCGAAAGCGAGACCTGGTCCTGGTCTACGCAGACGAAACTCCCGCAGCAGCGCCGCAACGCTCACACCCGAACGTCGTCGACAGAACAGCATCGTCGGCTCGAGAAGCGCCGTCACTATGGAAATCTTCGACACCAGCGCGATGGCCCGTTGCGCACCGAGACCGCCTCCTCTCCAGCAACGGCGGCTCCTCGGCTCAACCTGGCCGTCGCACGGCCTCCCCATCCCGCGCCAACCGCCCCGACCCCGTCCTTCGACGGGTCCCCCGCGCGACGCCACACTTGGCTGCACTCGTCCGCCAATTAAGACGCCTGCGATCGCCGAAGCAGGCCGTGCCACTTGCAGCAATTAAAACATCGCCGACGCAGCGGCGGAGGGACAGGCGGCGTGGAAGGGGAGACGGAAGGACGGCCTGCTCAGCCGGGTTGGTTGGACACGAGTCCGGGGGCCGACGGGCGGCGCGAGGGCCGAGTCGAGGAGAGGTGATCGGCGGCCAGGCGGGGGCAAAAGGCGGCCACGGAACGGGTGAAAATCAATGAAATTCACTGGAGCCGAAAACAAAAACATCGAGACAGCACGGCAACGTCCATATGCAAAAATTGAAAGCTCTCGAACGCTTTCACTTTCGGGGCGGCGCGGGGTGAGGGCGAAATGGAGGAGCGGCGCAAGCAGCTCAAAGTGGAGCGGTTCGGTCAGAGACGGCTCTGGGAGGCTCTCGACATTCGGCATTCGGCACCGGGCACTCGATTAATGTGCGCGCCCTCATCAAGATCAAAACGGCCACAACCACGGCACGACAGCGACGCCAGCAACAACAACAACGGGATGTCCAACAGCATCAAAACACATTTATTATTTTTAGGAGCGACACAAAAATAATCCACAAACCATCGCCGCTCGATGGCGGGAAACGTGAAATGAAATTCCCGAACGAAACAAGAGAGAAACGGTTTGGGAAACAAGAAGTTTTGATTAATGCGACCAGCAGCACCAGCAGCAACAACAACAGCAGTCCAGGCGGAAGAAGCGCGACGGCGGCGCCTGCAGACGGGGCCGGCGCGCATGACCCACATCCACTCGGGCACTGGACGCCGGCCAGGCGGCTAAGAAGACGCGGACGCGGTTGTGGCTGGGCTGGAGCCGATGCCGGCTGGAAGCTGCGCTGATTCCGCGACCCGTGTCTGCGGCCGAGCTCCAGCCGCGTCCGCTTCCTGCACGGCCGGGGATCGTGGCCTAGAAAGATCGCGGTGGCCGAGGACGGCGCATCAGGCAGAGGAGGCTGGGCGGTAGCGTGGGGAGAAATCAAAAGACTTAAGCAACGAACCGGCCGCTCGCCTTCCGCAAGCGTCGTCCGTCGGGAGCGAAAGAGAGGGTGACGACGAGGGCAGGGCGAGGGCAGGGCGATCGGTGCACTATTTTGCATCTTGACGAACCGCCCAAACCGTTGTTGACAACTTTGTTCACACCAATTGTTGTTGCCTCGATGACTTGTTGCTGTTATGGAAGTTGCCTTTGTGAAGCTTCGTGCTTCCCTCCTCCAAATCACCTTGTTATGGAAACGAACCACATCCGCTTCTGGCAGCATCTCGCATGCATAACGAATCGGCGCAAACATCAACAGCAGCAGATGCCGATGCAGATGCAGCAACAACGCCAATAACAGAGGCGCACCAAATGCGCTTAGCAGCACAACCGAAACCAAGCAACAGCTCCAGTCTTTGTGGGTCGCCGCCGTATGGTCATTTGTCATTCGATGCAGCAGTAATTCTGCATATTTCGAATTTTCCCCATTTATCCCATTTGTTTTGTTATTGGGTTTATGTTTTTCTTTCAGGTTTCGGAGTTTAGTCTCTTGAGCAACGAGTTTCTTCATTGTTGGCTTCGTTAAAATACACGATCGGCTCGCCTTATGTAATAACAGTAACAACATCAGAAATAGCAGATTAAACAGAAAAACAGGCAGCGCGTTTCGAAAATGTGGAATATGAAATATGAATTATGTAAGAATCCCACACCGCTTTCCAACGGCCACGGGTTTTCCGTTGTTTTCATGTTCGTTCATTCATATCCGAAAGCTCTGCTCGTCCCGCTCGCCGCCGGGATCAGGGCGACGACGAGTGCCACTAGTTCAATGGCACTCTGGTAATTGCTCAGTTACCCGAAGGATGAAATGCGCACTGATTTGAATTCTTCCGTGGAAGACGACTGCGGCCACAAAAACACGTGCTTACGTGTATGTCGTGCATTGGGGCCAAGGGACGGAGGGCGGAGGGCGGCGGGCGACGGGTGGCGGGCGACGGGTGGCGGACTTAACGGCCAATAAACACGTTAATTGCGGCTGTGGGAGCTGCAGAAGCAGCCGCGGCTATTTTCACTATTAGCAGCGATTGCAGAATTACAACCTCTGAGCTTCCAACGCAACACCTTCGGTAAAGGCCCGGAGCAACAACAGCTACAACAACAGCAAGAGCAACATCAACTTTCCATCCGCTTTGATAATCGGCTTTGGATGCTTTCTCGCCCTCGAATTTGCTGATAATAGAGCAGAAAATTTAAAGAGGTACAAAATATTTGTGAAACGTAAACGAAATTATCATACGAATGCGAAACAACTATAAACACATCAGAAACGGACGAAGACGACCGAGCAGAAATATTAGAAATATATGTGTATTTAAATATCAGCAGTCATTAACAACAACAACGCGGGAAGTAACTACAAAAAAGAAGAAAATACAAGAAGGAAACCGTTTGGAACCGGTAAGACATGAAAATTCAATGAAAACGCGATTTAATTTGAATTCGAAGGAAGTTGAGAAAACCGTGAAAATTGCGTTGGGGCAGGAAAAACGCAAAAACAACAACAACAAAAAAAATTAAACCAAGTAAACGAAATCGTGAAAAGCACAGGGGATAACGGGATGAAAGTGGAAGGAAGTGATTTGGCGAAAACGGATATGAAAATAAAATAGTGAAAATGAGGGGGAAAATGATTGAGGAAACAACATTTTTATTGCAAATACTTTTTACGTGAAATTTGCATTTTTTGAATTTTTTCTTTCATAATCAGTTTCTCTTCCAATTGCGTCCAAACACATTGGATAGTTTCGTACGCCGATTTATAGAAAGTCACCTCAAGAATCGTGTAAACGATCGAAATCCGAATTCGTCCATTTTCCAAATATTTGCCCACCAAGAAGGCCTCCACTACTTTGTTTGCCATCGTCAGAGAAGACAAACTCCAGCATACGACAAATTAAAGCGACTCAATCAGTCCCGAAAATACTTGACGGCACATAACAAAGGAAATCTTCGGCATTCGATTGGGAAAATAAAGAGCTATGCAAATACCACGACGACGACGTAGACAAGAAGCCGTCTCCACCTGGTCCGGGCGCGACCGAGAACCTGCTCTTGTGACCTCCATCTGAACGCAGTCGAGTGAGAGTTTTAACTACCTCTTACGCAGAAACAAATTTGCATATGCAATGTGACAAAAATAATAAAATAATCACATCTGAAATCAACCAGACATCCAAGAGCAGGTAAATAAAAAAGCGTAAACCTGCATCGCATTCTAGACTTAGAAGTTCAACGAGCATGAACGAAGCATCTGCCACTACAACAATCTCGTCGACAACGTCACAACAGCATGCCGGGCAGCAAGATTTTCCGCCACCCTACGGTCCGACATCGCCAACAACGTGCGGAAAAACTCGGTGGCCACTGCTTATGATTCTGCTCCTGCTTCTGGAAATGTGGTCATGGGAAATCAACGACCAGGCGAGCAGATAAAGGCAACAACCACAGCCAGAACAAACTAGAAGTTCCAACAACCAAAATAACACGAGCAGCAGCAACGACGAAGCCGACGACGGCGATGCGACAAGGACTGCAGGTGACATCTTTGAATGTTGAGTAGGCGCTGGGAGGTTGTCGCAGTTGTTGTTGTCGTTGCTATCATTGTTCTTACAGCTGGATCGTTATTGCTGCTATTGGTATTGCTTCGCCTGCATGTCGCGGAGTTGCTGCGAAAGTAGAATTGGCCGTGGATGTTGATGTTCATGTTGCTGCTGTTATTGTTGTTGTTGTGGATAAGTTGGTTTTGTTTCTGTTACCGGTTTCGCTGCAGTGCGTGCGACCGACTGCAGCAACCTTGTCATCGCCCGAAGCGGGTCAGCGCAAACGCCCCGCCACCCGCTTCCGCTGCTTGTCCGCGCCCCAACTATGCGTCGATTTGAATAAAGGCCGGTTTGTGCTGACAAGCCCTGGAAAGGAGAGAAGACGGTACCGTCTAAAAATAGAAAATGGCGTGAACTTGGAGGAATCTCCTGATTTCGAGAAGCATGCTCTATACCACTCCAGCGTATGGGGCCTTGCCGAGGAATTCTGCAGACAATCGTCTGCCAGAAAGCGATGCACCGCACGCTCTCGTTCACAGCAAATGTCTCATAGACATGAGCGATGATGAGTGGTGGCCGATGTCCAGTGCGTTTCCTTTGGGAAATTCTGTTTATCAAGTTTTTCTAACATCAAGTGTGCTAAAGACCTTAAGGCTAACTCTGTTAGATAGAGAAATCCAGGCAAGTCTCAGTTCTTTCGTATGGATTCTGTTACATGTATTTGTTTTTTGTTCAGTTGAAAGTGCAGTGGATTCCGATGCAATTCCAATCCGACGGTCGGAATGTCGGAGACAATTAGATGGATTGATTTCACCTTTCGTCGACTTCAAGAAAATTTACGAGAGCTTCGAGAAAACTGCATAAATCGATACGGAAAGGAAACATATGAATAGCAATTAAATGCTGGTAGGAAACTTGTCTTAATGGCTTTCGCGATGCTTATACAACAGTTCTCTGTTTTAATGGACTTACTTTTGTTTTATTTTTGTTTTTTTTTTTCATTTTCGTTCTTTGAACCCCGTTTTAGATTATAGCCATTACCTAATTCGTTCTTTGTGAGTCTAAACTTGTGGATTTCACTCGATGGCTCGGTTCTATTTTTTGATACTGCTTTGAATTTCGGCTTATTTGTCTTTATTGGTGCTTTTTCCGTTCCGCTCCTTGGTGCAGCTTTCGAACTTTTGAGGCGTGAGCTGAGAAAAACTGGTATAATTTATGGTTTCTTCGGAACCCCCTCTGAGTCCCCGATCTTGTCCTGACATGCACCCTGCAGCCCCCGAGCATAATTTGCAATACATTCCGAGCGTTTTTCATCAATCAAAGCATTTCGTTCATGTGCGGTGAATTACAAGCAGAGCGAGCGATTCATTCTCTTAACTTATAGTGGCTTATGAAAATAAGCCATAAATAAAACATAAGTTAAATGAAAAAAAGAGAGAACAAAATACCAAGAACGCAAGCGAACAAATGTTTATGAATTATAAGAAACGGCGATGAATGGAATTCAATGGCGGCTGAGCGAAGTCCGATTCTCGAATTAACCGCAATTATCGACGCATCGACGAGCGCTTCAGGGGGGAGCAGAAGGTGCGACTGTGATGGACCGGCGATGTGTGAAAGGCATTTTCTTTGCAGCAGTCCCAGAGTCCTAGCTTAAGTGAAAGAGGAACTTCGCCTCTTTATTGACCTAGCGTTTCATTTCATTCAGGTTGCAACTTTGCCAATAGTGCGCAACAAAAGAGGCCACAAAATCATCACAATCCGAAAGTTCAGCATGTTCAGAAAAGTTCATGTTCTTAAGGCTCCATTTCGTGTGTGGCGTTGTACCTGTGCTAATCGGGCCAACTCAAATGGACCAATTAAGTAGTAATTATGTAACAGCAACAACAAGTATAACTAAAAGCCAAAACGTATGCTGTGGAAATAACGAACATTCTGTCACCGCAATTATCGCAAATAAATGTTCGAGCTCGATCCTAAAACAAAGGAATCGAGAAAGAGGGAAAGAGGCGGTGGAGAAATACTGAGTGGAAAATAGGAAAGATAGAACGAGAGAGAGGGTGAGTGAAGCGGAAAGAATGATAGAGCAGAAAAGCGAGACATAATCACAGCTCATTAGTCGCACTTTAGTCAATTAAGCGGCCGACAAACCAGCGAACGGACGGATAGACAGGCAACAACAACATGGAGAAGCCAACAACAACAGAAGATGCCGGAGACAAGGGCTTGATAGACGCGAGTGGCGAACGTTGAAATCAGTTCTTTTCCGACAACTTTGAGAGGGAAGAGCGAGTGAGATGGTGAACAGGGAAGCGGTAGGAGAAGAAGGGAAGGGAAAGAAGCAGGAAGGAAGGACGTTTGTCGATAGATAACTTCCCACATTGCAACAAAGTATTAATTTTTTCACATTGCAAATTATTGATAGTTTATTTTCAGTTATTGGCATATACACGAAAGTAGAACGGCAAATAGCACTGATTTCAAAACATTGCTGCTGCTGCTGTAATTATTGGAACAGCAATCTTAAGTGTCATCGTCATTTTGCAGTAAAAATATTTGAGATAATTTTTTACTAAATAGTTTGTTTCTCATTTCCTAAGCAAGGTGATAAGAGGTAGCCATAAAATCATTACACCATAGTGATGCTGTAATTGCAGGTACGGAAACAACAGGAACTTAACACAATATTAATAAAAATTCAATATTCCTTCTTCCGAACGCTGAATCCACCCACTGAACTTATGGATGGAGTTTTTCTTGATATTTTTCTATTTCTATTTCGTATTTCAGTAATTCAACAGTAAAACTGTTGATTTCTTTCAATGTCGTTGATTCAAATACACAAACGAGTGAAAAATACGTTACGAATGGACAGTTGAAAGACCCAAGAAACAATAACAATAACTATAAAAGCCTAATGAGGAGAACAAAAACCTCAAAAGTCACCCGATTCGAGGTCGAAGTCGTCGGCGCTCCCTGTCACATGATGTGGTTTTCGGAATATTTATTGCCTGATTTATGCTAAACAGCAACAAGATCTTTGGCCACACCAACGTAAGAACTGAAATTTTCCAAGAGCCATCGATCACCGACGTCAGTTGCCGGCTCCTGGCCCGACTTCTGACGGCGCGATGGGTTTTGTCGGGAGTACTTTTGAAATAAACATCAAACCTAAACGTACTTAACGCTGGAATCTAAGCAAATTCAATGGAAAGCACAAATCCCTGGCAAACATCAGTGATTTTGATCCTCCATCTTCCAAAGTCTCATTTCAAAGTCTAGATTTCCAAATTCATTTCCTTATAAACACGTTGGAAAACCCGACGTAAATTCCTACAGAACCACCTAATAAAACTATTGAGGAACAGACCATAGATCGATTAGCCAAATGATGTCATTTGCATGCGATCCGAGCCATTCGGAGTCTCGATGGTCGCAAGCCTCAAGAGGGGAGAAAAACTGCTACCAAAATCGGTCTACGCTTAAAAGCAATTTAAATCATTTTAAAAATTACTACAACAACATCAACCACTAAAACATCGCGAGCATAAATGTGGGAGTTCTTCGATTGGCAACAAACAAAGCCTTATCTCGGCCCAATGATCTAACACCAACAACAACTCGAAAACAACAGCAATAACCACATAAAGCCAAATTTCAAGTTACGGCCCAATCGACCGACTCGCCGGTCATCATCGGATGTCGATCGTCATAAATCGATCTCGAGGATAGATCGCCGGTCGTTCATCGATTCGCTGCCCCGGAGTTCGCTGGAACCCGCATTTGTTCGCAGTTCGGTCCAGTGCTTGTTTTTGTTAACATCTGACGGGAGTCTGGCCATTCTGAATGGCTGCTGTTGTTGCTGCAATCGTCGTTACGTGGGTTGCCGGCTCCAAGACGATCGGCGCCGTCGGCTTTCGGCAACTAATTGAATCCACGCTCATTGCTCGAATGTGTCGACTTGTGCCACATGTTATTCGGAATATTTCGGGGTCTCGAATGAAATGAAACTCGTCACCGGCTACAATTTCCATACGACTTCCATTCGAACGAGATATTCAACGAAGAGGGATGGAAACCGCCGAACCTTCCTTCCTTTTCACTCGCAAATCTCGGCATAAATATTCAATTTGGGCGGAGTGAAATTCTGACCGTCTTCAATGCGGAGCTGTGGGATCCAAGCAAAGTTGGTGTTTCTGTAATCGCGGTGGTCGTCGCCATTGTTATCGTGGCTGTTGTTGTGCAAATAGCTGTTGAGGCTGCTCATGGGTGAATCAATGCCATGCAGCGGTTCCGCCAATTTTCATTATTCGGCGCTCTTCATTCAAGAAACGGGAGCCCTAACTGGATCCCGCAGGTTCTTGATCTCCAGTTGAACTTGGCCTTTGTTTTTGATATCTGCTTTTATCGGAACCGAGTTCTATCGGGCCCTCGGTTCGTCCGCATCTCGCTCTCTCTGGAGTCCCGCCATCGCACACGAATGCCGCTCGCCCGACGATATCGATCATTTGTCTTCATCAGCCGCTAATTATCCCCATTTCGCATAAATCGAGCTCAGCTCCTTTCGTCGGCCGTGCGTTGCGCAACCCGTTGCTACGCCAAAACAAAGAGGTCTCTTTCGAATGGAAGTTTTTTCTGCGTGGAAACCCACTTAAGTCCTCAAGGTCGAAGTCGGCGGCTACGGTCGATTCGCTTATTCGCTTATTTGCCTAACAAAAACGCACCCGCCCGCGTTGTCGATCGACTCTCGCTCTATACCCAGACGACCGGGTTGCAGGGTGTTTGGTGCGAATCGGGTAATCGGGTAATCGAGACCCCACTAAAACAAGATCGCGATGGTGTGGAAGACGCAGCATCCAATTGTGGGCCGAAAAGTAACGAGGCGTCCCAACCCACCCCCAGTGGAGGAACTCGGAGTCACAGGTACAAAGAATTCAATGGTTCGAACAATCTTAAATAAGAGGTTTGTGAAGTTGATCCAAAGCTATAGAAAATGCTTGCAAGACTTCGATCGCTAGCTCCTTTTTATTGAAAGATAAACAAAAAAAAAGAAAGAACCAAAAAAAAATTTTGTCAATTGCACGTCATTCCATCGCAGGCTCCTCTCCAATATGCAACAGAAACCTGAGACATCAGTTGCAACAACAACAACAGCGGTAGCACCAACAATAACTGCCCCTTGTATGATCGTGCGACCGCTTATCGATTGAAAATGACCGTGGCCGCCATTGAAAACTCCGCATCCAGCGTTGCCATATCGCAGAGGACAGCGGAAGTTGGAAGAAGCGAAGCGAACAAGAAAAGGACAAAATGTGGTAAACAAAGATACGTAGAGAAGAACAAAGCTAGGGAACGAGGAAGGAATTGGGAACTTACAACAACGACAACTGGGAAAACAATAGCAACACCAATAACAGATCGAAGTACTTGGTATTGCGAATATTTGTTACCTTCCTCAGAATCATCTATCTGTTTCCTACTGTTGTTGTGTTGAAAGTATGTTTTCAATGTAAAGTATGGTTCGGGCTTAACTCCGATTCGTGCACAGCTTTAATGATGCCTCGGCCGTAGCTATAACCACGCCGTCAACGCCATGAACGGCGGCAACAACAACCATCCCATTCAGAAAAATAAACACTAGGAAGGAGACGAGAAGACCCGGAGGAGAGAATCTGCCAGCTTGGCGGCTCAAGAAACCATTATTTGGGGCTGATCTTCCCAAATCTGCAACAACAAAGATCCTAGTCACAGCTCTAACAAATGCACAACAACAACAACCATCTCGAGACGAAGGAAAGAGAAAGAGTTGGTCGATGGGGTGAAGCGGCGTTGCTGGAAGGCATAATGCGAAATAATAGCATTATAAAAATAATAATAATAAAAGTGGCTGAGCGTGCGGTGCCATCGAATCAAACGATTCGCTTCCGACGCCTCCCCGAGCCGGGCTCAAGTGAGAACCGAACCTCAACCGGGCGGAGGTTGAGGGGTGGTCGATGGGGACGCTGGAGGATGCAGTCGGTTGCGGTTCTGCAGCCTCGACGACACGTACCGAACGGAATCAGTGTCCGATTCTCGCCGAGGCAATCGCGCCGCGGCGGCTTCGCTCCTCAGGATCGTTCTTCAGTTGCTTCGCATCTTCGGGCTTGCAATATCGTTACCGTTAAGCTAGGCTCTCCTCCGTCCGCTCGAAACCGATCTGCGGGCAATCTTCAGCCATCTGCACGAATCCTTGTATTGCTCTATGTGTATACACAGGGGGGGGGGGGGGGGGGGTAGGTGTGTGGTTTGTGCGAGACGAGGAATAGGACGAGGGCACATCTGGCGCTTTCAGGGAAACCCGGAAAAACTTCAGAAGCGTTTTCATTCGAAAACATTCTATGCGATTAATCCTTTCTCACGATAATAAACCCCCAAAGGCAACTGAGTTCAACGCCCTAATCAGGTGGCACTCTTATGTGATGGTCCGTTCGCCCTTCGTACTACAAACGAACTAATGCAAAAAGAGGTGGCTGAGCATAAGAGCTGAAGTAGAATTGGGACAGAAATTGCCTGTTTCCATTTTAGCAAAGACGCTCACGTCGTGAAATCACGTTTTTGAAACTGACTTGTGGAAAGGTATTTTCATTCCGTTGGACTCACATATTTCATAAAAGAGACCTGTCAGAGCCCTTTTCGCAAAAAAAAAAAAAAAACACATTTTTCCGCCCAGGCCACTGTTGTATGTTGGAATCGCCATACAAAACATTCAAACATTGCACGCACCACTTTCTCCCGCCCGTGTCCGACATGCCGAGGAGCTTGGAAGAGACCTTCCTGGCGGAGTCCTGAACGCCGGTCCGTGCGAACTCTGCCATCAAGGGATGGAATTTCGTGTATGTTCAAGTACTACCAACATGGCCCGCTACTAACAAGGCTAAATTGGAAACTACCTATAAGTACAAATAAATACAACGTCTACTCACCGGCGTTCCCTACCGCTCGAATCCTGTCAACTGTTTCCGCAAAGTGGTATCTGCCAAAGGCTGTCTCCTCTGGACGGTTTTCTCCAATTGTTGTGTTGTGGTTTATTTATTAAGACGACTTTTCAGAATCATCAGAATTCTCTATGTTTGTGCACAATTGGTAGTGGATTTGATGGGTCTGTGTGTCTTTTGAGAAGTATTTATTTTCAAACCCCTCAGAAGATCACTCGGGATTCGCGATCCCAGGCCGAGAAACTGAGGAACAAACTCTGGATCATTAATCATCGGTCGACTGAGGTGAAGCCGAGTCAAGTCTTCTAATATCTTGGCGAATTAAGACCTGAACTCGATAACTTTCAATTCCTTGGCCAAAATAAAAGTGGCACAAACCCGCACACACACACTCTGGCACACACTGACACTCGCACTGGCATTCGCATTCACAAGACCAGGCCCAAGTACCGATAAAGAACGGAGGAGTGAAAGGGAAGCAGAGCGATAGAGAAAGAGACAGGGTAGAACGAGTAACCACTCGAAAAATACACAAAACTTGAGAGCCGAATCCGTGCCCGCAGCAGCCGCAGCAGCTCCGACTCCGAAAACAACTCCGACCAAGGCAGAGGCGGCGGGGCGGTGGGACCGGCCGAGGATGGGGCGAGGAGAGGGGGCGATGCTGCGCCGACGACGGAAGAGATAATCAAGTTTATTCCTCTTGAAACTGAATGGTTTTAGTTTTAGGCCAGAACTAATGTCTGCAGCTAGGTTGGTCCAATCAGTCGCTCTCTTCTTTCTCCTCTGCCGCTGCCTTTCGCCTTCGATGTGCCCACCGGACGGACCTTGTGAAGAGGAGAGTCGCCGTAACGCGGCGCGGGCGCGGGCGCGGTAGGGGAATCGAAACCCCAAAACCGATGGTGATGGCCGCAACACCAGGCAAAAGAACCTCAAACCCAACGCACAAGAGCTCCTGAGAAGCGACAAGCACCAAGAAATTCAAATCCGAAAATTCAACGGACGCAACGACTTAGTTGCTCGCTCGGCAGCATCCGACGGACGGCGCCTCCCGGCGGGCGCTCGATCCACCACCACCACCACGACCAGCGAAGATGTCCACAACTCGCAGCATTAACCGAGAAACGTAATAATATGTGAAGTCGGCGAAGAATCTAGATACGAGTCCGCGCCAGACTCAGACATCGCCTCGGAGAGTTCTCAATGAATGCAGAGCGGACGGACTTTTAATTGATGGAGAATTTCGGCTATGATAAGTTTGTCACTCTTTTAATTCTGCGCGTATTTTTGTAGTTGTTTGTATAAATGCAATTCCGTCCGTTGAGAAAAATCCCTCTTATCTCGTTGTTTTGTTTTTTCACTCTCTTAGTTTATATCAATTTAATTCTTTCTTCAAAATATCTAGTTACATTTTTGCCTCGTTGTGGTTGTGACCGGCTGAAAATTTAAAATTCAACGTCTTTTGCCCGGTTCGGTTCGGTTCGACTCTGTTACGGGCGCGACGCGAGTACGACTTCGAATTCAACTTCTCCAAGCGACCGCCAACTGTTGACTGAATGGTCCACCGCACCGAGAGTCGCGAGTCGCGACTCCGGCCGTTGCGCGACTCCCCCGCCGCCACTGCCGTCGTCGTCGGCCCCATCGTTCCTCGATGCTCGCACAGGTTGCTCTGTTCCGAGCATTGTTAGTGTGGGTCACTGTTCATGGTTGTTGCCTGCGTGTTGTATTTGCAACAACACCTTCACTGGACTCCACCGCTTCATGTCGACAGGCAGCCAATGTTTCTGCCTTTCTCTCTCTCTCTCTCTCTCTCCACACTCCCGTTCTCACCTTTACCTTGCCGCTCTCTCTCTCTCCTTCTTTCTTATTCTTCTTGTTTTCTGTTTCTCTCTCCGGTAAGGAAGACCATCGTATCCAGGGTTCGTAAATGTTCATATTTTCATATCCTTGGTTTTGTAGGTGAAAGTCCAAATCACTCAAAGTTGATCTTCAGCGGTAGCGATTTGTCCCACCGTATCGCGTATGGTTCATTACATAGACTATGGCAATGGCGAAAAATAGCAAATATTCAATTCAAACAGCAACAACAATAACACAAACTTCATTATAACAGCAAGAACAAAATACCATAGGTACCCAAGACTCAACACTACATGCACAAAAAACGAAAAACAAGAAGAAAATCGAATCCAATTTATTTCAAAGAAACAAACCAGTACAAGTGCAGAGAGTGACTCAATCGCGCTCTCTCGGATCAAGAAACCGTCGCTTTGTGTGAGGATGCCTGTGTGTGCGTAGAAAAGACATCGAAGAGCAAGCCCATTTTTTATGTGACTGACGGCGGTGGGTCCAGGTCTGTCTCCGGCAGCTCCGGCGGCTGTCGGTGGCAGCGCGTGGGGGGCTCCGTCGACGTCGCCACAATCCTGGAAACATCGTTGCGACAAGGAGCCGGGATACCCTGAAGCAGTGGACCGATCAATGCATGCTTGTTTATTAATCACGGCCGTTAAATATTCGAGGTCGTCGCTTAAGAAGTTTTTTAGCAATGTTGTTCGTAATTCTCGTATTTTAAGAATCTCTCATTTCTCTTGGGAAGTTCGTCTTCAGGTTAATAACTTTGCAGCTATGCCTAAAATCATACTTTTCAAAATGCTCCAAAGTATGACTCTTTGAAGTTCGAACGAATTTTCAAATAGGTTACTATTCGGCGATAGTACACGCATATTTGACACTTCGGCACGGAAAGCAAGAAGAAACATGTGCTGGCGCTTTTACGAGTTGTTTATGTGTCGAAACTTACAGCAAGTGTTGCTTAACAGCTTATTGTGTATTTTTTCTCCTTTTCTAGCTCTTTATTTAATTTGCTGAAATGCGTTGTGTGGTTCGGATATCAACTTATAAACCGTAAGGTATTCGCAACTTTTTATAAAACTCTTGGCAGTTATGCTCATATACAACCGTGAGCGAGTTCATATTCTCTCCTTATAGATAATTCCAGACTTGACTACCAAAATTTAGCAAGGACTACAACCAAAATCCGAAACATTGTCGTTCAGTTTATCGAGGAGACGACGTCGACAATAAGTGGGAACAGAATGAATAATTGGTGGGAGAAAAAAATTAATAGTTAACTAGTTTATGGATTCTAATTTACTGAACTCAAGAAAACATAAATAATTAAATGAATAAATATCACTCGATGAGTGCTGAGTATCACAAATGAATTCAACGCGGGTAGCTTGTTATGGGAGCTGCTTCTGCCTGTGCGATGGAGGCTCAAAACCGCGCAATCTCGACCTTGTTCTTGGATGGCTCCTTTATGACGGGGATCTCAGCGCGTCTGTCAAGGACGAAAGGAAACACAAAAGTTCATTCAAAGTACAAAGCAAATGGAATGAAGCGCAAACGAAAAGCTGCAATACGAAGCAACACGAACAAAGGTAATCTCTCGAACTCTGGAAACAGTGGGATAGGAGCAAATGAAACGATTCCGCCTGGAACGTGTATGTGATAAAAGTACTTTATTTGTTCTCTGGCTGTGCGGGAGGACGTGGGTGAGTGGATGTGAGATACTCGGGGATATATGAGGACGATCGTTAATGCGACAAATCTACAAGCTAGGAATATAAAAAATATGTATGCGCGTGTCAAAAATTCGCACGCCTGAAGCGATTAACATGGAACGACTGTGGTTGACAGAAGGCGAGTCCATTGCTGAGGATTTTCATTGGTCCCGCTCAGGATTCCATGTAGATTTGCCTTTTTGCTTCAGCTTCTTGATTTGGTAGTGTAATGACAAACTATTTTACATATATATATATTGAGAGCATATGAACAAATGCATGTTGGACACACAAACATTGACATAAAATTACAAGACAATAAAATGAGAATTTTGCTTCATGCTGTGACTGTTGTGTTTCTGTTTCACAGGGAAAGTATGGAATTTCGGGAGTTTCTTGTTGCTTGGCTTTAAATTTACGATCTGAAAATGGACAGCGTGTCGAGCAGGAAGACGGCCGCATTGATGATCATCAAGGAGCCGGCGGCAAGGGCGTTGCGCCTGCGCTCCTTGAACAGAAGCTCCGAGGTGTCGTGCCATTCGTCGATCACCAGGGCGCCCGAAATGACGAACAGGATGCAGCCGATCAACGATAGCAGGCCATTCAGACGCTTCTCCACCACCGAGCCGATGAGGTGTCCTGAACAAACGGAGGAGAGGGAGAGCAATCGAATTAGTCAGTGGGCGGTTCGGAAATAGGAGGAGGGCGAGACTCACCGATGAGCAGAACTCCGCAGATGATGGTGTAACCACCGATGGTGCCGCAGACAATCAGGGGTCGGACTGAGAGCGCGCCGACCGTCTCCCACAGGACGATGCAGGCGATGGCGATGCACTGGGGAAGCAAAAGAAATTAGCCAAATTAGTATACATAGATGAAGGAAATACAAGAACACAGTAAGCACACTCCAATATTTTATTTGCGAAACTATTTATTGTTTTCAAAGCTTCAAGCCGTCTTAAAACTCTAGTGATGCACATTCCATGGCTCTTAGCTTGGCTCATGGGTCTTAGCTTCTAAATATGACGAACGTGTCCACCACGAAGACGACGCCGGTGATGATCGCCATCGAACCAGCCGCTAGAACGGCGTTCTTGTCTTGGGCCCGAACGTAGACCGCACTCCACTGATCGACGACCACCGCCCCGGAGCTGGTGAACAGGATGCTGGCAGCAATGCTGAAGAGGGCGTCGATCCGCTTGTCCAACGGGGCCCCCAGGAGGTTACCTGGTTCCCGATCGGGCCAACGGAAGAGAGAAAAGCAGCAGTCATAGTTGAAGTTAAGCACAGATCATACCCAGACTATAGATGGACGTTACCGATCAACAGGGTGCTGCAGATGATTAGGTAGCCCGACAGGGTGCCGCACACCAACATTGCTTGGCCCGTGTAGTCGTGATCGCCGACACTCTCGATTATGATGACGCAGGTCAGGGCAAAGACCTGTCAGGAGTGGGAGATGGAGGTGGAGGTGGCAGTGAATCATTCGCGAGGAGTGGGCGGGACACGCACAGGACAAGCGGACGACTAGACAGCTGGAAAGATCATCGTAGACACAGAGAAAGACACAATTCACGGTAGATCACATGGAGCACAGCTGAGACGGAGGAGACAAACAAATAAGGGTCATTGAAGAAGGGTTTCAACTGACGCCGCTGGCCTCGGAATGAAGTTCTCTCCATATGCGCGGTCCCAACACTCAACGTTGTGGAACCCCGAAGGAGAACTATTTCAATGCCATTCTGCAATACCACAGCCGAACGTGCGTTGAACATCACGATATATAAACAACCGATTGCGTTGTTTCTCAAAATAAATTCGTGCGTTTTTATATGCTTTGTTTGTTTTTTCTAACGAACGTTACTAGAATTTTAATATGCTCGCAGCGAGATACAAAAAACCTCCACCACCGACGGACCCCTGTGTCCGGAGGCCCGCATCACGCTATGCTATTGTAATTGAATGACAAATACCTAGAGTGTTTATGTTGGCAAACACATAACTCATGCCTTACATACTCCGCACTACTACCTCCCTACAGCTGCCCACCCTACAGGGTCCCACCGTTTTGTCCTACCGTTTGTCAATTACCAGAGCATCGAGGCGTAGGCAGGGAAAAGCTCTCATATTCTCGGTCAGTGGCACATCCCGGGTCGATTTGGAGAAGTCGCCTGCTTCTGAAATTCAGCTTCGGAAGAAAAAGGACAATCTACTGACGTGCAGTTTTAGCATTTGTTTCTTTCGAATGTATGAACTACACGAATGAGATAATGTATGAAATCCACCATGGGAAATGGCTACCTCCCATGAAAATCACAACCTCTTTGCAAAAGAACGCTAAATCGGCTGTCAATCAAGCTTCCTCTTTCTTGTTATTTCGCGATGATTCATCGCAGGACACTCACTCAAGGGTTCATTGCAATAGGGTAAATAATCACAAACATCCAAGTCGAGACATTCACGCCAGAAAATATAATACAATAATTTGGCAGAAATCTTTCCCAAGTAACCACTCTAGTCAAAAGCTGAACATGATTTAAACGGAACCTTCCGAGAATCCGACATTACATCATCGGTGATCGTAACTGTAATAAAACTTCCGAACCCCCCGCGAGTCTACGTCGAATAAAATCGAATGTCGAATGTCGATCCGTGACTATGGCGTTGCGAGCCTAATTGATTGTGGAGTCAAGCGATGTCAAAATTGACACCACGACAACACTAGAAATGACAACAGCAACTGGATACCACCAACAACAGCGATTGTACTACCAACAACAACAATTATAGTGCAATCAATGGTAATAGAAGCCATGGCATAAACGAGATCGCCCTGATGACCGTTTGCGAATCAATCAATGAGTGGGTCATCAATACGGGACAATTGACCGTTTGTTACCGTTTCTGTTAAAAGATTTCTCGGTAACGAAGAAGAATGACTGACTTCAGCCAATTTAAACTGAATCACATTCTCCACCTCTTCTCTGTCCCCTCCTCCCCTCCGCCCATCCGCACAGGATATCGAATTTGACTTTTCAATTATGGGAAACAATTCGGAGAATGAACCAGAGCAAGGGAGGAGTGTGAGAGGAAATCCCTCCACGGTAATCGTGTAAATATTGGTATTATCATGAATAAATGTCAACAGGGGGCAGCAGTTGATAATTAACCAGCCTACGTTATCCAAAAGTGTATCGACATAGAACCCCAACCACATCAACAGGGTTCTGCCTTAGTCTCCGTTTTATTCAGTCGGAATCCTCGCGGTAAACACCATTCGTATCGACAGTCACGGTCCTCGATGTCAGCGAGGCCAATGGGGTTCAACGGTCGGGCGGCAGCTACACCGGTAGGGTTGTCTGTTGGTTGATAGCAAACAAGACTCATCAATAATAACAATAACGACCGGGCAGTCAGAGGTGCGGCGAGATGCGGAGCGTTCGCAATGTTTGCTAATAAATTATAATAAATGGCTCTGATAAATGACAAAAAGCATTATTTGATAAATATTTCTATTATTTTCGATAAATCATGCACCCACCGGTGGATTTTTTGTTTCGTTTTTGTTCTGTAGCAAGAAGCTTTAGTTTAATTTGTTTAATTGACATTTTGCGCGAACTGGAGTGCTCTATTTGAGGCGATTGGTGGTGAAGTGATAACTCACATTCATTTCAATTCATTATCATTCTCATTCCCTTCCACAAACACACGACTGGTGGAAATTCGGGAATTTGAATGTGGTTTGAGAATCACCAACTTAGCTTCGATTCAATGGCGTCAATAGCGTTTGTTGTACTGAGTTAAGTTATACTTATCATTTTATCTACTGAACCCCGTGAAGTCCAATATTTTGCGGCTTAAGACAAAACCACGTCGATTCGATTGATGTATATTTGCACGGGCAACTGTAAAAGCCACGGACAGAATTAAACTGGAATCGTTTTCGATTTGAAATACCCAGTAATGTCATCGAGTGCTAGGAGTGTAAGTTGTCGAGATTAAATGAATAGCCCAGGCGCGACAGTGAGTCCAATGCGAACGATATCTGTCTATCGAGTGCTCTTTAAAATGTAAGACAAACACTCGAATAGACTATGTGCAACGGATTACGAAGAACAAACAGTTCAGTTCAGAGAAAACTCCATAACAAATGTTTTTTTCAGGTATTGTTTTATTTTAATTCCTTAGTGATAAGCAATTGTTTACGGAAGTATTAACGAAATCGTCGTGGAGAGAATTGGTTCTTATTCTTTCTTTGACTGTAGACGTCATGAAACAACTTCCGACGGTTTCGGTTAAATTATACATTGGCTGCGAAATGTTGTGACCAATTAAAACCTCCCCGCATTCTTTGAGTTCTATCTGGATAACGTTTACGTATTTTGTTGCCGTCGTCGATAGCCACGATTTTTAATTCAGGGAATAAAAGCAGTCTTTCAAATGTCAGTTCATTATAATTGATAATTATTAATTTGTATTTGATTTCATTTTTTGTTTTATTTTGTTTTTTTTTTAGTATTTTAGGAAACTTATATCTGTTTCCCATGACTCGCTCTGACTCTTTCCTGTCCCCAACTTCTTTACTTTATTTATAGCTTCTTGGCATTTGATCTTTTCCATATTTTCATGATTTTGTTACGTAGACGTTGTTGGAGAGTCTTTTGTTGCTGGCACCGCTTTGTTTACAGCGGCGAATTTTTGCTAATGGTATGTCGCTTGCGCTGCTTCTCGATTCCAGGCATTTTAGCGTGATCGGACGTCGGCCGATCGGACCTGAGTGCATAAATAATCTTTATTGTTTTCCTGAGTAAACAACGCCATCTGGCGAGAAGCTAGACGAGAGCACGACACAGAAGTCGAGAGTGGAGCAGCGCCAATGATATCATCCTCGTACGCGTGTTAGTAGGGATGGGACGAAGAAAATTAAGCAAGGCGACGAATCGCCCCGTTTCGAGCGGGCGCGGTCTGAGGACGTTCGGTTGGCCGAGAACAGAGTGAGTGGACTAGGCGGTGGTTGGATCGCCAGCATTGCCCACTCCCTTCCTCTGTCCTACGTTCTCTTCTCCACTCGTTTCATCTCTCTCCTCATTCCTCACTCTCTTCCTCTCTCAGTCTGGGGTCTGAGATACTTCCGAGGCAATTTCTTAGAGTTTTTTTCGATACTGTATTCTTGTTGTATTTTTTCATGGAATTAACTAGCATTTAATTGCAAACTGACCTCAATAAAGAGATTTTGAGACGTGTGCCATCATCATCCAGTTGCTCTCAGATCATTTAACTACATACATGACATGACTATGCTACCTACTAGTAGCATATTATCAACAGAGGTCAAAGAAAATATAGTTTTTCCAAAAGTTAAAACACATTCCACGCAAAGTAACTCATTCCGTTCCTTTTCGACTGAGATGCGGTTTGGTTTAGACTTTTCATATGTAATATTTGCAATACGTTGATACGTTTTCGCTATATTTCTTGTGTTATTTTCCATTTCGTCATGCCGTCATGGCGTAGCCGTTGCCGTAACTGCGCCGAATGTGCTCGAACAAGACCCTACACGTACTCTATTTCAACTATAAGCCCTTTCCTCAAAATGACACCAGCCATCCCCGGAACCCAGCATAAAACCTTGTAGCGTTAAACCTAAACCTCCATCATTGCATATACTAACGAAGTTATATACGAAAATTGACCGCGAGGAGAAAGTCGCGAACAGCGCCCAATGGTTTATAAAAATACCCCGAAATTGTAGTATTCAGCGTATTCTAGCGAGATGACTTTTTTAACAGGAAATCAAGATGATGCATACAGGAAATAATCGCCCGTAATAAAAACTAGAAGTGACGAAAAAAAAAACGAAATAAAAACAAATAACAAAACAAATTGACAACAAGTGCTTTTGTTTACATAATATATGTAGTCCGAGTATAAAATATCGGACTGGGTAGTGGCTAACTCAAACTGGAATACAAATTAACAACAACAACAATAAGAAAACTCAGTTCACAACGACATTTACGAAATAAAACATTATCAAAACCCACACACATGAGTCACGTTGAGGAAAATAAAATAAAACAAAGTAAAATAAAATAAAATGAAAGTGAAGCGATCAGGCTCTGAGATTATCAGGGCTCACAAAAGCTTGTAAAACTCATATGAGCTGTTGTAGGGTCTCTGACCAATCCAATTGCAAAGAGGCAACAGGGTCTTGGAAGCAAGAAGATCCCGTCGGGTGAGTTTGAACAACACCCCACCTTCATGACATCACCCCAAATAGTTCCGTCGACGTCCGGACAGCAGCAGCTACGCGAAGTTCAATTGTCGAGTCTAATGGAATTGAGGTCGGAACGACCCTCGACGATTAAAGCGCTCAAAGAAACCTCATTGCGTGCTCGTTGCGTTTTAACCGTCGTCCCTAGTTTCAGCAGTATTCGCGGAACTTCACACATCGTTCCCTCGGTAGAGGCAAAGTTAGGAAGATGAGGTGACTTTTTTCGAAAGAACTAAAACATCGCGACGACGTTAGGGTAGGAGTGTTCGATGGTCGCCGGATGACAAACGAATTGGTCAAGACTTCGAAATATTAAAAAAAGGAAATAGCGTAATAGACGATCTATTCTAAAAATTGAATGACATTTACTGTTAATCTGTTTAAAAACGATGATTTTTTAATCTCTGCATACAGAATTGATTATATGGTTTAGGTTTCTTCATTCTGTAAACCCTATCCTCCTGAATGCCGTATCGTTAAAGGTGATCAACTCATCCAGCAATGAAAATAAATTGATTAAATTAATTTCACTCTAAATTACGAAAATTATTCATATACTTTTTTCCTAAGCTCCGTTTAAACTCAGCTCACAAATAATTTGATCTAACGAAGGATGACATCATAAGCAATAACAAGAACAACAAAGAGAGCAGATCAACTGCAGGCAAATAAAAAAATGCCGTGGAGATAAAACGGAAAGCGAAAAACAACAAACAAGGTTTTGAAATGAACGAAAATCCGCAGCAATACAGCACGAAGCAAAGAGGACGAAAAACGAAAAATAGAAATAACCTAAAAACAAGAAATAGAATTTTTCAAAATAGGCCGGCAAAATGACATCACTCTCTGGGTGGGACGTCGCTGTTGGAACGAGATGGCGCGAGACGCAGGCATTGTTTACAAAACAATCTCCAACCTTGGTGCCCAGTGGCCAGTCTCTCGCGTGAGAAGCGAATATAAAAGACGCGTAGAATCTACCATTTCGACTACCCGAAACCTGTCTGTCATGATTCGTTCTGTTTGTTGCTTCGCTGATGGAGTGATCGGGTTAAGGCACGACTGGAAACAGGGGAGCAGGGTCTTACCGCGCTATCATACATCCGGTCGAAGTCAGAGAAACATATCGGTAGCAGGAAGCGACGAGAATAAGATGGAGCTTAAGAAGAACCAAGGTGCTCAAGAAAAAGGCAATGGCAAGAGATTACTGGAGGGAGCAAGCTTCAACTCCTCAAATGGGACACAGTCAGCTCCTTCCCCCCACATATGTCACATAGGAAGCGGAAGAGGAGTAAACAGATAATACACGATGCGATACGTACACCGAAATTCATTGGCATATTCACAAATTTTCACAATAAAGGACTAAAAACAGAGTTAATAAAAAAAAAACATATTTTTATTCACTCACCAATTCGATAATTTTCAATAAGAGGCGATTGTTGAATTCCATTTGGCTTGTTCTTTCCTTTTCTAAAAATTTCACAAATTTTCCCTGGTCGTGCTTGACTCTAGCGCGACGCTAACAACTGTTAAGTGGAGACTGAAATTTGCTGGCGAACCTCGCACGATTTTACTGAGCCGAACAATTGTTGCGCTCTCGTTAGTTGATTTTGTTGTGTGGAGTGTTCAGTTGCTTTATTTCTGGAACTACTTCACACAACATGTTGCTTTCGAAGCGAAATCTCAAATGTTGCCAACGCAAGAAAAGTCGAACGTGGCTGCCAGTTTCTTTCCTAGCTGAAATGATGCTACACTCCAACTAAACAATTTCTGACAGCTGGCAACACGCCGCTACCACGTCAAAAATATAAAAAGTATTTCTTCTCTTACAATTTTTTTTTTTTTTTGTTTTCCAAATTCTATCATGCATGTTTTTTTCCTATATTGCGCTGCATCTACTACGATTTTCCGAAGTTCATTTTATAAATACTAATTCTTCGGCGCATTCTACGGTTTTTGACCAATTTCTACTTTTTATATAAGTTTCTGTCCCTGGTTCAGTCCAAAATGATATTTAACAAGATTGCGCACAAGTCAGTTCAAATTGACTCGTTGAAAGAACTGTCAAATACCATACGAAAGAGAACAAGAAAAGCAGTTTTGAAAAAAGTTAAATGTATTAATATTTGCTAATTGATCAAATAGGTTTATTAATATTTTATGTTTCTTAATATACCAAATAATATTGTTGTTAAAGTTTGTCGTTTTATGAGAAATATAGGCATTTAGTTTATTTCAATTCCACCTGCGAGGAACTGAGAATCCATTACCCTTATTTTGAAAACGTAACGTCCGCAAACGAGAACAAACCGGCCCTGCGCCAGACACATTCTTGTGCATTATTCCTGGGTTTAGCCCTTCACGCCTGCTGTGTTGCTGCCTGAGAGATCCACACTGAAATGTTGCGCGACATTATATTGCGTATTAGATTCTATGAAGTCACGGCAGAGCCCATTAATGACGCATCTCGCCACCGCCACCACCCCCTTTCCGTTACTCGCGTTTCCATGGCCCGTCGCGCACTGATTTATGTCCTGTGCCTGTGTCTAATGGACAGGACGGAAAGACGACGAGTCTAATGCGTAAATAAAACCACGATACGTTGAGCCAAACTTTATTATCATCACCACCACTATCCTCCCGACACATTCTTTCGCCCTGTTGTTCTCTACAGCTATTCCATTTATGATAAACCTGTGACACAAGATCCGTTTCCTTAGCCTGCATCCAGAACCTACTTGTCCCGGAAGGTGAACACGGCGTCAAAGCCGAACAGGACGCCGTTGACGATTGATAGGGAAGCCTTGATCAGGGCCAGGTCTCGAGTGCGAGTACGGAAAGAGAACTCCCAGGCCTCAATGATGAAAACGCCCGAGGCGACGAACAGTACGCAGCCGAGTACACTGAAAAATATGTCGATCCGCTTGTGGATCGGGGCCCGCATGAGGACACCTGGTGAAAGACTCAATTTAAAATAAAACTAGTACAGGATATAAATACACCTGTATTGCAATTTCTGTGATCACCTGCGAAAACGCCGAATACGACGACGATGTAACCAGTGAAGGTGCCGGTGGCCAGGAATGACGTCACGATGTCTCGATCGTTAAAGCTGTAGAAATGCAGCACCAGGCAAGCGACTGCAAAGCCCTGTAAACGAAAGAACAAACACTGATTATCCCATCCAATGGGTTTGTACCTTCCTCAAGTGATTGACATTTACCAGTTCCAAGAATTTGATCACGTTCAGCCGCCCCTTACGCTCGCCGTGCGACATTTTCGTAGATTTCCCTCAAAGAGTATTGTTTCACGAACTGTTTTCACTCACAAGAGTTCTCGGCCGGTCAGCCGACTAGTCGATCTCCCTCAGTGTCTAGGTATCCTTGTGGGGATCGGGTGCGCTCGAACGTGGTCAGCGCGTACGGCCAACTGAAAGACAAAGATTTCGTGCGACGAGAAACACCGAATCCTATGAAATTATGTGGTTCTCTCGAACCACGTTTCGAAACAATAACAACAACAAAAATAATTTAAATAACGATAACAATCTTTAATTAATTACACTTTAGGAAGGAAATTGCTTTTAATCTTGAGTGCACCGCATGTCGATCTCGAGAAGTCGACCCCCTGGTTGGCTATGCGAACCGAACGAACCGATATGGGAAATGATGTAAATTCTCTGAGGATCCAAACCCGATTGCTGATGCTGTGGCTCCCACCACCCTACCAGACGTTGTGACCACTTGAGCGACGCGATCGTAATTCTCCGAGGATGGTCGTCGGAGGGAGCAAGGTGGAGATTGAAGGGACCGAATCGCTGAACCGAATGAATGGCCCGCTAATTGTGTGCCTGTGTATGTGCGTTCATTCATTCATTCCATCGCTCACTCCCTCGAAATCATAATCACAGCCATTAAAAAAACAACTTTATTCAGTCCAATCCAGAGAGACACCGACCAGATGTTGGGAGATCAGAAGGTGTTTCTATTATATTCCTTCATCGATCGCTGAAGGGTCTACAACTCGATGCCCTCAATAATATTTCGTACATATACATAAACATATTCCGCTTACCGATCGTTGTGCATTGACAAATTTGCGTTAATTATTCAATTATGTTGTACTTACAATTGTACAATAACAACAGTAATCATAAAAAACAGCACAATCAAAACAACTATTGTCAAATGCTCCAAATATTTAGATGCACGGGATGTTTGTGAATAAGGGTTAATGTATGTAAAATATATATATTACATTGCTTAAAATTAGTGCGAAAAAACACATTTTAAACTTTTTTCTTTTTACGCATTTTTCAGAAGGTTTGTTTCGAAGTCGTTAAAATCAGAATTGGTTACTTGTCAATTTCATCTCAATTCAATTTGAATCGCAGGTAACTTTATGTTTTATACGTGAAAAATTTGCAGTGTATTACACATATGTTTCCTCTCTTTGAGTTGGCATTGCTTGTGCCAATTCTCTTATTGGACCCCAAGAACTAAGCTATAGAGAGTGTTGTAGTCTATATCCAAAGAACAGCTCCGGCATAACAGCAAAAATGCCTACAATTTTACTAGTTATGGCATAAAGAAAATGAAAAACAACAAACACATTATAATAATCCACTCTGAATATTACGAACAAGAGCGAAATCTTGTCAGAAATACAAAAATACATAGGAACTGGCAGCTATATACCGTGAGCGTTAGTGTTTGTAGAGACTAAAATACCCCTGTTGCACCAGCGCAACCCCAGTCGATGCATTTAATCGAAACGGAAAAGTCTTCAGGTGTAGAGTTTGCAAAGTGAGAAAAAAGTACAATGTCAAAAAGTCTCCTGGAATTGCTGTCACCACAGAACACAGTATTTAGGTCCTACATGTTCTGGTCCGCGGCATTGGTCCTCAAAATGTTCCTTATGTCGATGTTGACAGGATTGCATCGGTTTCGCACGCAGGTCCGTTATTCATATTTTAATTAATAAAATTATAGTTCTATCAAATAAATTTATAAAGTTGTAAAATTGAAATCATCATCTGTTTATAATCGATCATTTACAACATTTGACTGGCTAGAATTGCGGGAAAAACAACACTGAAGTGCATTATTTATTATATATTATGGGACCGAAAGTGTGGGGATATTAATGCCGGCAGACCGGTTGGTGTTATTTAAGTATATGCAACCGCTGAATAACACAAAGTTCATATATAATATACAAATCTGAACCTAACCCACTCGAGAATGATTACTTATCAATTTTGTAAAAGTTCGTAAAGCTCTACTCGTTTTCGCTCTACACGCCCTCCGCCGGTTCTATCTCCCTACCTGTAGCGCACTTTTTCGCTGTCGCGCACTTTCTGCTATCCGATCACGGTTGCTATCTGGTATAATAATACCAAATTATGAACATATATTTTCTCATGCTGCACATCTGATGTGTACATTTTGTATATTCAAGCTAATCTTGGGTGTCTTTTTATAAATACATGAATTTAAACTTTGATCTAGCTTCAGGGAATAACATGGGCATTTTTTTCCACAATTGTTAAAGCGAACTTTTAATACAAAATAGATACACCTCATTTATGTTTTGTACATTTTTATCTTCCATGAAAACAACGGAGCAGTGGCAATGTGGGGCTGACTTTTGTGAAATGGGCTGAACATTCGACAGGTTTGTCGTTTATGTTCAAGACAGATTCGAAACAAGGGCACACGACAATGTGTCATCGGCGAGAAATTACGGGATTTCAGATAGTAATTTTTATTTCAAAATAGAAGTATCTGAATTGGCGACATTGGCCACGCGACAAATTTCATCTTATCGGCGTGTTGCTTTCAGAGAATCGTCTCTCTAAAAACTAACCTAAAGCCTCTCAGACGCTTCGACTGTGTTTCATACATACTAGCGACGCGGTCCAGTTTAGTACGAATTCCTCATTCACTCTGTTCGGTCGGTTGTTTGCCGTGGAACAAGACAAAAACGACATCTGCTTAATACCAAAATGTCTGTTGTAGATTTATTGACATTCGACAATGCCGTCTTCAAGGCGTATGTCTTCTGGAGTGCTATCCTGGCCCTCAAAATGCTGGCCATGGCACCCCTGACCGCGACTAAGCGTTTCAAGACAAAGGTAAATTTGGCAACAATATGTATAGTATAGTATCTTCAATATTTCCAATTCTTCCCTCTCGACTGCACGGGGTCAAAGTCCTCCCGCAGTTTTGTGCTAGAATATACATCGTTCGCTGGAACAGCTTTTGGCCACTGAAAGCGATTGCTGAAGCTTTTGGTGTTTTTACCACTGGCGATTGCGTGCTGCTTTTACTGTGTTTTGTTTTTATTATTCATTGCTTTAATAATCACTGAGATTCGAATCTGCCAACAACAATAGCATACTAAATATTTGCTAATAGTTCCGCAATTTAAAAGAGAACCTGTTTCTACTCTCTCCGCGTATCGATATCTCTTCTTTCATCACTGTTTTGTCGAAAGTTCAGTCAGCATGACTTGTGATTCTTCGCTTCCACGCGTGGATGTCCACCTTCTATATTTACTGTGGCCATCGCAGTTTTGATGAGATGTACTCGTACTTTATTTATTTCTAAACCTTTAAATAAGTTTGCATGCCATGATTAGAATAACTATGTTTGGACTTCTCTACAATCGTAGTAATTGTTGCAATTGTTGTCGTAGTTGTTGCAGTTCTTGCAAAATGTCCTAGGTTACCTTGCTAGAATTGAAAATTATGCTTATAAATGTATTCAATTTACAAATGTAATTCCTACTTTTTCTGTAAAACTACTACAAAGTACTCCACAAATCAATTGGGTTCAGATACAGGGATTTTCGTTGTGATTACTTCGAAATATGTTTTATTGTCATATTATCTCTATTTTTATACCACTCATTGTCCTTCCTTGCAGACCTTTGCTAATCCCGAGGACTTGATGTCCAATAAGTTGAAGGTGAAGTTCGGTGACCCAGAGGTTGAGCGCGTGCGCAGGTAACAATTATAATGTCCACGGACTGCACTATACTCGTTACTCACGGCATTACTTTTCAGAGCACATCGCAATGACATGGAGAATATTTTGCCCTTCTTTATAGTCGGTCTGCTCTACGTGTTGACAGACCCTTCTACCTTCCTGGCAGTCAACCTGTTCCGCGCTGTAGCGATCGCTCGCATCGTGCACACCCTAGTCTATGCCGTTGTTGTTGTGCCCCAGCCTGCCCGCGCCCTGTCCTTCTTCGTCGCCCTGGGCAGTACCGCCTACATGGCACTCCAAGTTGTTCTCTACGCCTTGTAGAGCTGGAGATTTGGAAATTTCATTCCACCAAATGTTATGTTGGTTTTATATTTGTATTCGGGATTTATATGTAATTAAACGTTGCTATGTATTAGAGTTTTTATAAAAATTGCAAATCGGTTAGTTTCTTTTCAGGGGTAGAAACGAACTCACGCATTTCTGCAGGCAGGCAAAATGCGAATGGTATAAAGTGCATGGAGTTTCAGACATCGTAAATAGCGATTTACGATGTCTGAAACCCGTACTTTTGGTCCTTATTTCGAAGCAAACGAACCCATGCAGTTCTTATATGTAGTGTCTTTTTATACCTGAAAACTATGGGGTTCTGCTTGTAGGGTTTTTGCCGGCGAAGCTGCGTTGGTTCGGTCGAATAACGGACCGGTTCGATTCGATTTTCTTTTTTATACTGGGGCCGCTTTAGATTTGACCGAATACTTTTAGCGCTCCTTTTATTTTTATCCTGAACCAAACGCCGACCGGCAAGAGTTTTTCGGCAAGGCTTCGTGACCTTGGTCACTAATAATCTCTCACTCTAGAAGTCCGGGGATTTTTATCCACTTCAATTTCACCATTAGCCACCGAATTTACAGAGTTCTCAAAACACGCGCGCTGAAGTTTTTCCCTCCGTCTCCCCAAAGCCCCACTACCCACCCATTGGGTAGCATGCGAAGTTGACGTCCATTCTGTTTCGCAAGTTCGCTAACTATTTTCATCAAGATTCTACCCAAGTCTCGACTCTTCTATTCCTCTTCGCTCTATGTTCGCTCGCTCTCCCTCTCTGGCTGTGCATCGAACTAAGGCCGGTTTGCTCTGTACCTGACTCCTCTCCCGCTCTATATTCAACATTGCTACTCCACTAACACTCGCCTGCCGCACCACCGCACTCTATAAATACATTTCAATCGCCAGCCACTATCAGTTGACTTCGTCGCCATCCTCGAAGCGGTACGAATTGTGTTTATTCCAAAAAAAGTGTCGCCAAACGTCCTTCATCTTTCCCGCAAATATCCTGCAGCTCTGAGGTGAGTTCTTCGCTATGTTACCGCACAATAAATAAAATCTCTCAAGTGAAGAAAATGTGTGAAAAGAGTTTTACCAGTCGGTGAGGTCTTCTTATTTCGCCAGGGCGGGTCTAGCGGAGCAACCTCAATTGGGGCAAGCTTCACAAAGGAAAGTGACAGTCCATCAACGGAAAACTCGTTCCGTGGTTGTTCACCTGCTCTAGGAGCAACAAATATCTTTAACAAATACGTGTTTGTCATCTCATATTACCACTCGAACATCCATCCCATACGTTTGACCGTTCATCCGTCAGCACAAGGTGTATTTTTACTCCATTTCAATAGAGAATGAAATAAGTAAAGGCATGTTATTCTCACGAACGGACCCACACATACGCAGATGCTACACGTGCTGTAACAGTGTATGAAGGTGTTCATTTCCTAGAGTTTCTGTCTGAGAATAACGTAAACAGCCCTTCCTCATGGCTCTCTCATGTGTTCTTGTTTCTAACATATTCTCTGAGTATCAACACACGGCGTTTTCGAAACATGGATGCCAAGAGGACGATTGATCTCAACTCTCAATTACTCGTCATATCACTGTTTCTAAGATCTCTTCATATTTCAGGATATATTTCCACAAATTATTATTAATCGGCTCATGAAATATCGCCATTTTGTGTGCTTTGTGCTATCGCTAATCATTGTTCAAGTTAATAAGCTTTCACATATGAAGTTATAACCAAATTATTTTGAAATATACACTTTCCACAATTTTTATGGAAATTTGTAAAATCGTAGTATTGTATGCAATAATTTCATCATCTCGGGATTTTATTCTTGAGGTGAAGAGATAATTAATTCCATAACAATAGATAAAGAGCAAAATAATTCTAAGCTCATGTCGATGACTTGCAAAAGTAACCAATCTATCATCTATTTTTGGCACAGTTTTACGAACCGGTTGCGCAGAAATCGCTACACGCGACTTGATAATTAAATTGTTATTTGGCAAAATAACAAAAAACAAACAACACCGCTATGACGTAATAACAAATTCTGTGCTCAAGACGGAAATCCACACATAGCCCAGAAGAAGCCGCCTATTATGATATCACCAAAACCTTTTCCGAAAGTGTCCGACTCTCTCCTGGTTCTCTCTACACCTGATATCAGTTATTATAGAACTGCTTCTGTTTACACCACCAACATATAGATAATGTCAATCTAATAAATATCTAATCAATAATGGGCGTTTACCTTTTTGTTTTGTCCTTAGTAATGAAAGGTGTAAATGAATGGTCGGCATAGCTAACATTGACGAACCGCTGTTCAAAGAAGGATTAGGACTTCAGAAAATTCAAATGAATGAAAAGTGAACGATTGAACAAACATTGAACAACCAGCATTCTGGGGTTCTTGTGGGTGTGACACCTTGTTGTAGATCGACAGTCCTCTGTCGGTTCAACCGCCTGTATACAACTCCTTCGTTCCGTAATTAACTCGTGTGAGATATGAATAGATATTTTCTTACCTTTTCCTTTTTTTTTTTGTGGTTTACTTTGTGATATCCGCCAACGATATTTGTGGGAACCTTTTTGGTGACTAAATTGTGATATTTCATTGTTTTGGGGACCGCTTGTTATTTTAAGTCAGAATTCTCGATGTTTGTTCATATTAATTTGGTATTTTTTACATATTTTCTGATTAGAATGTGGCCTTACTCAAACATTATATAATGAGATTTTTGATTTTTTTTTTTTTCG
Source organism: Coelopa pilipes (assembly GCA_947389925.1). Classification (NCBI taxonomy): domain Eukaryota; kingdom Metazoa; phylum Arthropoda; class Insecta; order Diptera; family Coelopidae; genus Coelopa; species Coelopa pilipes. The sequence continues at coordinate 37,154,100 of OX376700.1, forward strand.
ACTATGTATTAATATAGTGTGTATGTTTATTTGGTGACGATGATAAAGAGTTCATTAATGCGACCCAGTACTGGGACTGGTGACCGTGGTTGTTGTTGGTTTTCTCTTCTTCGATTGTTTAACGAAATGATAATTGTCAGCGTGAAGCGTGGACATGTTCGGTTAGGTCTAGTCGAATCCCGAGCGCCAAAGTCGTTTCTTCCATTGACGTGAGTGGACGTTCAGGATTCGAAACTTATAGAAAATTCTTTCCACTTCTCAGCACATTTATTTAATTTTAGTTTGAGGAACATTTATCCTAAAAATGCCTGCTAACAAATCATACGAGCGTCCCAAGGACTTCATCGATCCAGGAAAACCATCGAAGTGCACCTGGAAACTGGGCACCAAGGAGAAGTCAGTTCACACAAAGAGAGAAATGTAAGAACTATCAAAAAAGCACAGATAACTTAAAGCGTTTATTTCTAACCTCAATTTGTCCCATCCTCATCTGGAAAACTTGCAGTAGTCAACGCTCCAAGACCAACAATAACATTCTAGAAGTCATCGGCTGCACTCCATTGGTAAAGCTCAACCGCATCCCTCAATCGTTGGGTATAAAGTGTGAAATGTGTATGTATTGAAGACTTTCTCTAAAGATCGACTTTTGTAAATCAACGATTTCCCTATGAAGATGCAAAGTGTGAGTTTCTAAATCCCGGTGGATCGGTTAAGGATCGCATTGGCTACCGCATGGTTCTAGATGCCGAAGATAAAGGCCTGCTCAAACCTGGCTGCACGATAATCGAACCCACGTCTGGCAACACTGGCATTGGTCTGGCATTGGCCTGCGCGGTTAAGGGCTACAAATGCCTTATCGTGATGCCCGAGAAGATGTCTAACGAAAAGGTCTCTGCCCTGCGCGCTCTCGGCGCCAAGATCATTCGCACGCCTACGGAAGCGGCCTTTGACTCGCCCGAAGGTCTCATATACGTCGCACAACGGCTGCAGCGCGAAATCCCTGATTCGATTGTCCTCAATCAGTACACGAACGCCAGCAATCCGTTGGCCCATTATGACGGCACCGCCACGGAAATTCTTTGGCAATTGGACAACCAAGTCGACATGGTGGTCTGCACCGCTGGCACCGTTGGCACAGTGTCTGGCATCGGTCGCAAGATCAAGGAGGAGGCACCCAACTGTAAAGTCGTGGGTGTCGATCCATATGGCTCTATTTTGGCTATGCCGGATTCACTAAACAAAACCGATGTGCAATTCTACGAAGTTGAAGGCATCGGATATGATTTCCATCCTACGGTCGGCGAAATGTCAGTAGTAGACTTTTGGATAAAGATAAGCGACAAAGATTGTTTTCCCATGTCGCGTCGTCTTAATGCCGAGGAGGGTCTCCTATGCGGCGGCTCCAGTGGTGGCGCCATGAGCGGCGCCCTGCAAGCAGCCCGAACGCTTAAGGAGGGCCAACGTTGTGTTGTGGTTCTGCCCGATGGTATCCGCAATTATCTAACAAAGTTCGTATCGGACAACTGGATGGAAGCGCGTGGATTCAAAGAGGTCATCAATGAGCATCAACACTGGTGGTGGAATATTCCAGTGAGTGATCTGAAGTTCACAACGCCTGTGACGACCACATCGAATGCTACTTTCGCTGAAGTTATCGACACGATGAAGAAGAACAATCTGACACAGTTGACTATGGTCGACGCAGAGGACAGGTAAGTCTCACCCTTTAGTCACAAGATATGGTATTTATGTTCGTTACTTATTTACAGCTCTCTTATTGGAGTTGTTGAACAAGATGTGCTCATAAACCAAATGGTTAGCATGAACAGAAAAGGCACAGATCTGGCCAAGAAAGCTGTTAACAAGCGCGTCATCCGCTTGGAATCCAATGACATTTTAGGAAAGTTAGCTCGTGTATTGGAAGTTGATTCATGTGTTTTGATAGTATACAAACAAGGTATGTAGAAAATCCAATGGTGTAATATATTTATCTTTCATGTTTTACTATACAGATGGCAAAGACGCTATCAAGGGCTTAGCAACTAAATTGGACGTAATGGCTTTTATCGCAAAGGGTCCAAATACCAGTGCAAATATTGGCAATAGCACGAATGGTGCCAATGGGAAATATTAACCTTCAATATGAATTATTTTTAACATTGTTTTCAACTTTTATATTTTAAATAAATCATTTATTTGCGAAAATGGTGTGGTTAAGAAAGCATATAATGCGTTTTGTATTTTGAAGTTTATGATCTTAAAAATCATCGAATGTCAATAAAAAAATGCAGAAAGTAAAATTTCAATTTGTTTTTTTTTTTTTAATTTGATGCATCTACCTGAAGTTCCTCGGTATTCCATGATAGTTTCAATTCGAGTATTTAGAGATTACAATTTAGTTACATAGAGATAATCAGATTAACATAACCTTTCTAACTTTACAAAAATGTATGGTATATAAGCGTATCTTCTTGCATAACTTTTAAGAGTGATATAAAATTCTGGAATTCAAAAGAACAAGACTAAAAGATAAAAAATAATATAATAAAAATAAATACTTTAAGGAATTATTTCTTTGTTTTAAATGGATTAGTTTTATCAAACTCCGCGATTTCTTAGATCTTTAACCTTATAAATACGAACTAGCCAATGCTCGGTAGTATATGCTTCCTCGAGCACGTCCAATTCAAAATCTTTGTTTCCAATTTCCGCAGCTCGTACACGATCATAACCCGCGGGCTTACCGCCTTCTGTATAAACTTGTCCGAAGCGATAGTAGCACATCTTGTACATTAAGCAATTGAGCAGAGTCGGTGAACCGTCCTTATCGACGCGAAATTCTCCATTTGCTGCATAGTAATCCTTCTCCTTTATGTGTGCACCACGATCTGTACTGCCACCAATGCGCACCATCCAGAGAAATTTATTTATATCGTCTGAGGAATAACCAGTCAGACCGCCGAAGATAACCAGAACATAGTCGACATCTAGTTCCCTCATTATCTCATAAGCCTTTTCCTCCGATGACGCCATAGCCTGACCAACGCGTGAGATGTGTGTGTTATTCCAAGTGTTGTTATCCACCAGAATAGTTCGATTTGCCATTGCCGTGATTTGATACCCATAATCCCACCAAGACATAATGCGAGCATCCTATAAATAATGAATATATTAAATATAGTGCTACCAATTACATACATAAATTAAATTTTTTTTTTTTTTTTCAGCTTCGGTTATAGTACTCATTATGTTTCATACTCTTCCTATCAAGAATTTCAAAGAATTCATCATTTAGGATAAACTAATAAAAATAAAAGTAATTTAACTAACCTCTGGAGTATTCATTTGTAACCAATAGTAGGCTTCCCTGAAGTCATCGAATATGATGCGTCCTCCATCGTGTGAGCGTGCACTTAATACAATGCTTGGCGAGGAATATGCCTCGGAAGTTACCCAGGTGCAGTGAAAAGTGTACATGATGAGCATAAGTGTGATAATGGTAACAAATCCAATTGCCACCTCGCTTTTCACTCCACCTTGTTGCTCCAACTTTTTATGTTGCCGCTTACTTTCCGCAGGTTTAATCGTTCCCGCATCAACACATTTTATATACTTGGACAGCAGATGCGAGACAGCAATACCCGATAGGACACACATTACGGGTGCAAGAACTAGCATGAGTCGCACCATTACACCCTACCAAACAAATGGACATTTAAAAAACCAAGCTTAGTATAATTAAGATAGGAAACTGTAAACTTACGGCAAAATAAATGCTCGTTACTCCGTATAGAATGATAAAAATATTGGCATCCGTTAATTTTGAAAAGCAGAAGTATAGACCGGCGGGAAACAAGAAAACCAAAATCTACAAATGATTACAAATTGTGTACAAAATGAGTACAAAGTCTTATTAGGGTTATAATACAAATAAAAATAGCGACGAGTTTATATAAACTTAATATTAATATTTTTATTCATCAGCGATCAAAGTGTCAAAGTAATCACGGCGATAAATGACATCGCTGAAATTTTGATTCGAATAGAAACCAATACCTACGATGTACATTTACTGACATTAACGCGCGCTCATAGGTTTAAGTATTTCATCAGTGAATTTTATTAAATATAAATTATCATTAAATATAGGTCTTAACTACTCACCTGTAAATCAAAATAGAACGAAGACCACGATGTAGGTTGATGCTCTGAAACGGAGGCTATAATGGGAATGTGGTTCTTTGCATACGAAGGATCAAGCAATGAATAGAACCGTCCAGTCCATGGGGAAACCTTTCCAGTAATCGTTAGCATCGTGCCTACCAAAAGTACTACAGTTATCACCGTTGCGAATAATGCCCGAAAGAGTATTTCAAAATGTTCCTTCGACATACAAGAACGTATGTAATCTACCAGAGCATGGATCTGGCAAAGACCGAAAACACCAAGTGCCTAGAAATATGGGAAACAAAAACACATGCAATTACTAATCAAATAATATAACATATATCGAATTATATATTATATATATATATATACATATATATATATATATATATATATATATATATATATATATATATATATATATATAACAATCAGATTGGTATTAGTACTCATTATGTTTCATACTCTTCCTATCAAGAATCACAAGAATTCATCATTTTTTAATAATCTCATAACATAAAAATGAGAACATACAAATTACTTACCAACATGTGCTCTGAGCTTTGGATTGGCTGAAAACCAACGAATGATATCTGCATAGACAAAATAGTGCCTACACAGTACAGCGTACTGTAAGATACATAAATACGATGCGAAAAACGTCCAGTGGCCATCAATGCCAGAACGTGAAGAGGTATCAGGTTTATCAGAAATACATAGCCACCCCACGAAGACACCATGTAGAAATATGCCAACGCAGTCATGGTAGCCCATGAGATTGCACCACTCTTTACAGCTTTGATCCAAAGATAGTACGTGAGCAACATGCAGAAAATGGCAATACCTTCATTGTCATAGGAACCAGCAACCGACCGCGATATATAACCGGGCACGATGGATATCATAGCAGCCGCCACTAAACCGGCTCCAGTGCTCTGGAATAAAACAAAAATCCATTTAAATCATCTGAGTCGTGTATTTAATAAAAAATAACAATGGAAAATATATATACATTTTACTCAATGCCAAATATCAAAACGTATGTGGATCGATTGAGCTATTGTCAAATTCATAGTATTAAAGGACTTCATTCACAACCGTCACACCAGTTTTGCAAAACTATAGTTCAGTACAGTTTTGCAAACTAATCGATCCTGGTAGTGGAACATTTCAATGTCACGAATAGTTTCTACATTGAAGATTGTCTAACCCTAACGGTTAAACGACACAAAGTACCATGTGCGCACCATAGTTAATAACCTCAAAATCTATTGAAAGTGAAAAATCATATTAATTAACTTACATGGATTTCCTTCGTCAAAGCATATGTAACAATTGTTGTGAGGGATGAGAAGAATGGTGCGAGGAACACGCACACATTACGTATGTCCACCGTTATATTCATCAGCCACATGATGCGATAGAGCGCCGCAGACGTGACCATGAGTCCGGGATAGATGGTGCCACCAATGATACGTCCCAGTGGGTACCATGCTCGATCATCGAACCAATTGTGGAATTTGTAAAAACCTTGTTCGGCCAGGAACCTTGTGGTCCGGTAATTAAAGTAAGGATCGAATTCATGGATAACACTTTCGAAACGTAACACGGAGAACAGTCGCGTGGCGAACGCTAAAATGAATGAAATTGAAGTGAAAAATGGATTCCAATTAGAGATCAAATTAAACCACAGGGTTGTGTTTTATTCTGGGCTGTCATTTTAGAATTTTATTTTCTGGAGATATTTTTTGGGAGTTTTATAATTTGTGTTGTTCAATTTTATTTAGGCATCTCAAATAATAATCAATAACATTTAAAGAAATAAAAATATTTGTTAAACTAAATTTAAAATATAATAAATAATAATATAAATAATAATATAAATAAATAATATATTTTGCCATAAGGACAAGTTATGTAAGTTATTACGTTATTTCCTTTTCATAAAGAAATATGTAAAAACAATCATTTCATTCCAATAGAAAAATTAAAATATCTACATTTATATCACTTTTTTGTATATGAAAAGAGTTCTCTAAGAAATTAAGAAATTCATCAAAAAATAACCATTCTATCTAAAAAGTTGAGAAGAAAAAATCTACCTATTTTGGTTAAAAATAACCATTTCTTCAAAACTGGTTATAAGTGTATGTCAGACTATGATTGTATAGCTGCGTCGTTGCCACCTCGAATGTGTCTCTGACATTAATCTGTTTGTCAACCCTATGGCAATCCAAAATGTATGTTTTATAGTGTAGATCAAACGATTTTTTTGTTTTATTTTGAAAATTATTAATTACCACTAACAACATGAGAGCTTTATTTATTTACCGGAGGCTTTTGATCTTCCTTGATTTTGTCTCATAACTTATGAGTAATAATTGTAAAAAGATGTACCCTTAAAAGAATCCAATTACACAAGCAAAATTAGACATTTGTAAATATCCCTATATATGATGAATTTATTGAAAAAAAAATGTATTTATATATTGTACGTATTTTTCACTTTACCTACAAAAAACATAACAACAATTAACATGCAAAAAAACATCGTTTCCACATAAACTATTCGAATATATTCTCGTACATGACATTGAAATAATAAAGTTTATTATCTGATAATTTGTTCCTTTTATTTGGGGCCAATTTTCATTTGAAGTATACTTAATAACTTTTTTCCTTAGTTCAATTCACGGTATACTCACAAAGAACTGCGGCAATGATGAGAATTGACAGTTTTATAAGATGCTCCTGCTTCTCCCACGAGACCATAGTCTTAAGCTTAGCCGCAGATGTCCCAACCACTCCAGAGGCTTCCAGGGTCATCTTGAGCGGTACAGACACGTACCACACTTGGAAAACACCCACACTAACAAACGAATGTACACAAAAGGCAAGAAAAAAGTCTCTGTAGCCGGTGTACGAAAAGGCGTAATTTAAAAATTTTAATAATGTATTAAGTTATCGATAAGCACACAGTTTTCCTTCCATTCCAATTTGTTAATAATTTTACGCGGAAATAATTGGTAAAAACTATTAAGAAATTAACTTTAATATAGAAAACACGTAGCTACCAACCGACTAGCCTCAGAAACGTCTACAAACGGTTGACATTTCGATGGCTCCATAATATTCAGAATCAAATTACTGAAATCTTGAAGGTGGAACCTATTCTATTGTAAGTTTGCTAATAAAGGTGCCATATGTTAGTTAGTTTAGTTCGAGAAAACTATATCATTCAACAAATATATAATGACAATTGCGAGATATATTTTATTTAGTAAAAATTATTATTACTTTTTAAAAAAACAACTTTTTTGAGATAATTTTCTTGTCAAATCTTTGTGATACATGGAATATACCAACAAGATGATTGGTCGAAAATGGTAACTCTTATATTTAAAACGTTGCTTGCTATCTCATTCGAACACACGCAGTTAGCAGCTCAGTTGAGTTTTTGTTTTCCCAAGCCCACAAAGAAAATTTGCAAATTATAGATTCAAAACTAGCAAATATAACCGTAAACTTATGCGGACAATTGTTTTGTTTTTAAGTTATTGGTAAATCTTAAATAATCAAAAATCTCTTCCGGTCATAGAAATTAAGAAGATATTCACGATTAATTAGGAAAAAGCACAAAACTATTGACAGTTGTTATTGTGCAGCTGTTATAATCAAAGGAGAAAAGTGGTGTGAGAATGAAATCAGTTAATTTGAGCATATATCAGATCCTAACTGAACCTGTAAACAATTTGAAGCAATAAAAATACGCGCCAATTAATTTCGATTAACGAATCATTAAAACCTTCTACATTGCATTTTTGCTCAATTGTAGAATCATATTCCGGAATGTCATGCAACATCGGTGGAATGAATGACAGCAATGGCCAGAGCAATTACAAGGACATCTACGATCTACTTGATAAACTATGTAGAAACGTTGTCGGTTCCACAGGCAATCACAGTAAGTCCATCATTAAAAATCAATCATAATTACATTTAAAACTGACAACTGAATGAATTTTCTATCTAATTTTATATATGATTAAACTAAAATATACTGTTTAACTAATAAAAATTAGCCATTGCATTATTTAACTATTCCATTTTTATTTTGAGGAAGTTTTTTATGAATTGCATTTGTAAGAGAAATTGTTTCATACTTGATACTTAAACATAGTTTTATTGTTTCGAATTGGATTTCATTCCAGGGGATATCCTTCGTCATGTAACTCAATACATATCGAATAATCCCACAGCTCTTGGTTCCACTCTCCCGTATGATGAGTCCTCCTTAGTGACGAAAATTGTGCAACATCTGAACACAACTGCAGCCCCTAATGCACAAAACAACGGATCGAGAACTTCACTGTGTGGTTCGCAAAGCAGTTCGTCGTTATTTTTAAACCTACACGAGCAACTTAAAGCTAGCGTGAGTTCTGTCTTTTCTATGATCTTCAAATGTTATTCTATTATTTAAAAAATATCCTACATGTGTTAAAGTTAGAAACGTTATGTCAGAAATGTTAGAAACGTAGACATATTTTGCACACGTTGTAGGTAATATATTTTGGGAAAGAATATATAATCTTCAAACATATCAGTTACTAAGAAATCTATTGGTATATACCAATATATATTATACATTTGTAACTCTTGCTTTTTTTTTGTGTTTTATGCAAACTTTCTTTAATAGGTTATTTTTAATCCTAAATGTTTAACCATTATCTCAAAAACTTAATTTAAAGTTTAGAATGTTTCTAATTATATGTATGTTTTGCCATTCATTGTGTTTGATAAGAATGATATCTTCCGAATATTACTCTTTTTCACAGCTTTGCGAAATTTATATATAATTATTATAACTAAAATATGATTTATCTATGTTTACAATAAAAGGAACAAATAAAATTAAACGTTAACGGTCGTCAAAGGAAATTAATAAGGTGTGGTTTTACCATTAAATTAACCAGAGCTACACTGAGCAACAAAACGCATGCACAACAACATTGACTAGAGCTCTGCAAGAAATGAAATGAGAGCATTGAAAATATGTTGGAGTCTATGTCGAATCGAACCATTCTAAACAAAATTTTTAGATTTGACGTCTTCTTTTCATTCTGGCTTCTATTATAAATCAGTTTTCGTTACTTTTATATATTTAAAAAAAAAAAAAAAATTGTTGAATTAAAATTTAATCATTCTTGAATAATATTTGTAGCACTTGGATTCCAGACAACGCAGTGCTTTATTAACGTTCCTATATTTTATGGCCGACTCGAAATATACATCGGAAAATGGGTTTCCGAATAGATACAGTAATAGCGGAAGCACTGCTACACCGTCTTCTTCATTAGCATCAAATCCTGCCCTGCATTCGATTCGCTCCCACTTGCTACATAAATCTAATATACCCTATGGCGGAGCAGGTTCAAATCGCAGTAAAGTATGTTTAATTTTTAGAAATTTATATAATCTTAATTACTTAATTGGGAATGCATCCCTCTGTTGGTGTGGGTATTGGTGTCTAACCTTAGAATTAGTTAGTAAGTTCATATGCGTTAAGGATGTTCTGAATTGGGTTTTTCTATGTGAGATTCGAAACCCAGCTCACTCAAGTTATTCGACGTGGAGAATCTTTCCTGGAACATTTGCAATCTTTTTTTCTGATATATCTGTGTGTGACTTATAATAGAGCATGGAACTATTATGGCCTGAGCTGTTTAGCTGTTGATGAGATCGCCGACAGTGTGTCTTGTCTGCAACTTCGTATTATAATCAATTAGTATGTGTCTATCTGTTTTTCGTTGGTCTTCTCTAGCATTTGGCTGACTATAAATATCTATGGTAGACTTACCAAGTTTGAATCAGTATATTGATGATAGTCTTCAGTTTTTGACTTTCTTGTATGTGTTTTCATCCTATAATTAGTTACAGTCGAGCACACCGCTGTTTCACGACATCAATACAAAAGTTTCATCGGTACGCAATAATAACGGTCGTGGATCCGCCGATATAGAAACTGGTGGTGGTGTTATTACATCACTCTCCTTATGCACTGATTTGAACAAAACTAAAGAAACTCAAAATAATTTGAACGACGATATTGTGCAAAATATAATATACTCGTTTACGGGAATCGAAGGAAAGTATTTGAAGAAGGATGTTATTTCTGGGAAATTTAAATTGGATTCTAAAGCAAAGGCACTGAATGTAGTTCAGGCAGGCATGTTGCTTAGACTATCCGAATTGGGGTGAGTAAAAATTAGTATTCAATAATAATGTAATAAACAATTTTTTATTTTAGGTTTTATCACGATCTTGTTCAATCGTACACGGATAGTAAAAGTGGTTTATGTGCATTAGGCTTAATGGGTCAAGGTTTTATTTCAGCGTTAAAGAAAGAATTGACGCAATATTATGGTATGGTGGCAATGCTGCAGGAACAGGTACTTGATTATGGATATGCTCTCTATGATTATATATATTTAATTTAATGAATTTTAATTACAATAGCTAAACAAACAACGTTTGTTGGAACATTCTACATTTCCTCATGAACGTCTGACACTAATGAGAATGCTGGTTTGGTCTGTCGATCCTCTGCGCCGGTTGCAATGGTTAGCAAATATTGCAGCAGCTTGTCAAGAAAAGAAAGGTGGGGCGTTGGCCTCTACTGTGCATAGTTTTCTGAGTAATGGAGGTCCAATAGTAAAAGAACTTACGAAAGAATTACTAATTGCCATATGTGGTCCACTACATCAGATGCTTACGCGCTGGTTGCTTGAAGGAGAAATTTGCGATCCCCATGGTGAATTTTTTATTGAGTGCCTATTAGAAGTGGGGCCGGATCGTTTGTGGCATGATAAATATCGTGTCCGAACTTCTATGCTTCCGGATTTTATTACTACTGAAATGGCTCATAAAATCTTAGTGACAGGAAAAAGTATAAATTTTCTTTGTGAAATTTGTGAGGATAAGGAACCAGTGAAAGGACGGGACGAATTACGCCAATGCATTGAAGAAAATTGTAAGTTAAAAACAACCACTTAAAATAAAACGTTCCATAATGTTACTATTTAAAATATCATTTCATCTTTAGCGGATCATATATTTTCTTGTGTACCCGATACAAAGTTGCATTCAACAATAGACGCAATATATTTGAATACGTCTAAGCGTGTTCTAGATATCGTTATTGGGCCACATAAACTGCTCGAACATTTACAAGCAATGCGACGGTATTTGCTACTAGGTCAAGGCGATTTTATTGGTATTCTTATGGAGAATTTGAAGTATAACTCAATCGTTATTTTGACGATATTAATATTAACGATATTAATTTACAGATCAGAGCTGGATAAGCCGGCTAAAGAATTATATTCCTATGATCTGTCATCCATAATGGACGCAGCCATACGTTCAACAAATGCTCAATACGATGACCCAGAAATTCTTAATTATTTAGATGTACGACTAATGACACCTTGTGATGGTGAAATTGGTTGGGATATACTCTCATTACAATACACAGTACGTGGGCCACTGGCAACCATGTTAGATCCATCGATGGGAATCTATCAAATACTTTTTAAACCACTATGGCGTATGAAACATATGGAGTTTGTGTTATCATCAAAAATATGGAAAGACCAGAAATGCAATGCCAAGGTATGTAATTATCATCGTTAATGTTTAAAATTGTTTCTGTGCTTTTATAATTAACTTACTGATTTCACCTTATATCGAAGCTTTAAAAAAATGTACTTAATAATTCAACACTTTTCAATTTAAAGCTAAGCACGAAGCGACTCATAACCTTTACCTTTAAATCGTAATGTATTCGCATGTTAATATACAGAGTACTATTAGTAAAATTTATTCAGTACTCACACACATATAATGCATAGTGACGATTGTCATATCAGTGAAATAAGAGCTACGTAATCGGGTTCCCATATCTACTTTTAAAGTAGGGATAAGATTAGAAAACTAATCCATAGCAATTTTTAGCAATTCAACGATTACAAGGTTCAAACTGTTCAAAGAGCAACAGAATTGGATAAGATTTCATTGATAGAAATATCATATTTATTGTTATATACCCAACATCACGATAAACTTTCTTTCTAAAAAACTCATTATTATAATTAATGGTATTTAAATACTATAAACAAATTTATAATTTGGAATCGGTCTTCAGAAGTGGAGCTAATTTTTGTGTCAGCATTATGTTACCAGCAATCTTCAGTTTTCCTTTCATGAAGGCAGCTTGTGGATTTAGTTTTCCCAAAGCTATATCAACCATATCATCGTCGCTAACTGTCAATGTGGTGTCCACTTTAACGCCTTTTGGTGAACCCTCATAGACCTTGCCGCTTTTGCAATCAAGAGCTGAAATTAAAATTATACTCAATTATTTTTTACATCATTCCTTTTTTATAATTTTTTAAAATTGCACTTTGATCTTCCAATGAGCCTGTAGTGTTTTCAATGAGAATTGAAGCTTGAATACTTTGTACAAGTAGACTGATAATATTTTCAGTTCAAAATTTATTGTTGCTACTTACTCCACTCTTTGGCCACTTTTCCATCCTTGGTAATTTTGTATAGGAAAACTCCATTAATGGCTTTTGCTTTAGCCTCGTTTCCTTTAAGTCCATCAATAATTTTTTGGAAAACAGCGTCTGAGGCGAGAGACATATTGATTTGCTTTGCGTTTTTCACAAACTGGAATATCAAAATATATATTAATTTTCATAGGGCGTAAATATAACTTGCTTACACTTGGAATGGAAAAGTAAAATTAAAAGGAAATGAACTTTAGTCGTCGGTTTTATGTCAATTCACTCGAGATAAAATGAATACTCAGTTACTTGACAGTTCGTGTTTCGTATTCATTATACATTTTGAAAAGGGGTGGAGTTTGGGGACTGGGTATGGCGAAAGAGAATAATGTCAGAGACATATTTGAGACGCTAACGACACGACGACAAACTTTCGTCAGAATTTTCGTAGGGTTTATGGATAGTGAAATTATTGAACGCGTGAGATATTTATTTATTTCGGTTAAACCACAATAAATTTCCTTTAACACCGAGTATATGTATGCAAATTGATGCCAGAATACTGCACGTGAAGTGTTAGGTGTGTTCAGCCATGTCGTGTATGTGTGTACGGGTAATTTGGTTACTGCTGATGAGTCTGAGCACTTCATTAAAAGCAATTGGTGCAATTGTTAATTTTTCACACATATTTTACCTATATATTACATATATATATATATATATATATATATATATATATATATATATATATATATATATATATATATATATATATATATATATATATATATTACTTATATCCACCTGGTTATAACCTTAAATTTGAATACTAATACTAAAATATTTAGATATATACTATATTTATTTCATTCATTTGGAATGAAATTCATGTAAACATAACTTTGATTTATCTTGGTTTGAATAAATATAATACAACTTTTTTGATGTTGTTTTTTTTTTGTTTTTTTATCTCTGTAGCCTTTACGACCCATGTCAGCCGAATTAAATCGGATACTGTATCGTCTGCATTTATTCACCTCCGAGATGATACATTTCATCCATCAGATGCAGTATTATATTCTATTTGAGGTGATTGAATGCTCCTGGGTGGAACTTCAAGAACGTGTGCAAAATGCTAAAGCTCTTGATGATATTCTAGATGCACACGATGTGTACCTGAATACCATAAAATGTGGGGCCTTTCTCGACTCAAATTCGGGAGAATTATGTCAGAATATGGAGAATGTATACGAGGGTATTATACGATTGGAAGTATGGCAAGATAAGTTCTATGAAATATGCTTCGAGGAGCTCGAGGCAAGAAAACTATTTGAAAAAAAAATTCTAGAATCAGAAGCGAATGGAGAATTTGGTGTAACTGCAGAAAATCAACTTGAACGTGAGGAGGAAATCAAAATATTTGAACAGATGTTGAATGGATACCACAAATCACTAGAAAATATTGGATCAGATTATGAAAAGGCTGTGCGCTGCTTTTTGCTAGCACTGAATTCAAACAATGATCACAATTTACAACTCTTCGGCATTCGACTAGATTTTAATGAGTATTACAAAAAACGTGATCAACGCCTTGGCGTTCCCTTAACTTTTGAGCACATGCGCATGAGCAACGTCTTCTACAACACGAATAAGAGTCTTTTGGGAAGTCGATATTCAGTCATAAATTGACATACATCAGAGAAATATAAGCAACTTTGCGCACAAACAGGCACTTATCTGAATAACATGACTATAACAACTCACGATGTGGTAGATAGCGAGGTACCTCAATATTTACAAATGGCATGCAACTTTAAATGCACTTGCTTTAGAAAGAGTCCATTAGTATTAACTAACAACGATTTAGTTTTTGTTTCATGTTGTGAGATTTTGTAAAACGATAACATCTAACAAATCTGACTAAATGCACGAATTTTAAATTTAAAGTTTCATAAATAAAATTAATTTAAATGTTTCAATTTTTAATGTGAAAGTTAGATATTTTATATTAACAATTCGTGCCAATAAAAACACGTAATCTACTCAAAATAAATCTGGATATAGAAATATTTTAAAATCCTCTTTTTATTAGAGCGCAAGATACATTCTTACTTAGATGAAAATAATTCTCCCTACTGAATTTAAAAATTATAATATTGATGAATAAATCAATAATTCAACGGAACCCTTTCGTTGCACGGACATTTCCAAATCTTGAAGTCTCTAACTTTAAAGATGTTAAATTGATATTTAATTAAAGAAAATATTTTAAATTACAAATAATACGTTTTTAATTCAACGAAAAACGACTTAGATCGTATTTCTTGGTTTATTAAAGAAGTTTTACTTTTGATATTCTATCATCATAATTCCGCTGACTGCTGATTACTACAAAAATTTTCATCACAATGGCAGTTTAAAAAATTTGACCTGTAAAGCAAGTATGTCTAATTCAACAAATATATTTTTATTTCATTATTTCTGGTGTATTACTATATATTTTTGATTAGATAAATAATATATATTTGTATAAATAATGTAAATATGTTGAGTTATTAATCCTTAAAATCTAAATGGTTTTACAATCTCAAATTAATAAATTTAAAGTTTTGTTCTTCCTTATACTATAACATTGTTTAATGAAAATATAATGGAGATTTCGTAAATTTATTATATAAAACTCTAGTAAGTTATATTTTAACAAATTAAGCATAACGTTACATTATAAATGTAAGTATACAAAATATTTGTTCTTATGTTTTGTTAATGGTTATGGTACGTTGTATATAAACAAACATTTCGCTCTGGAATCTCCACTCAAATAATTTAGCTTACGCATATTGATTATAATAACATTTGGAAGTAAACAAACAATAAACAAATACGTAGTCTAATGTGAGCAAAATTATAATTGACCTTTCTCGAAATAAAATATATACTTCTTATGTAAAAACTTGTAGTTCTATAAAACGACTGCAAAATTTGTAAGGACTGGAGCTTTTCAGAGCTGGCAGCAAAGAAAATCAGATTTATCTATTTAATTTCTTTCTTTGCTTGGTGTTGATATTCCACTAGGTTCTTCATATCCTATTAATAAGGAATCTTTACGTTCTTTATTTTTATCTTTATGATGCCGTTGATGCTTTTCTTTTTTCTGCAATGGAGAAATTTTCTCGTCTTTGGATTCATTAATAAGTTTCTTTGATTTTAACTTTTTTTTCTTCTCCGAAGTAACTGACAAATCTGCTTCTACTGCTATTGATGTGAGATTCTCTTTAGTAGGAGTTCCCAGCAAATTCGGACTATCTGTATTTTCTTTGCTCTTAGATTTTGACTTTTTGTGTTCTTTTTTTTTGTCTGATTTTTTTTCTTTTTTACCTAATGATTTATTTTTCTTTTCTTCCATTTGTTGATTATCGAAAAGGGTAAGAAGTACTTGTTTACTCTGATTCTTATGTTGAGATTGTTTGGGTTCATCAAACTCGGTTCTGAAAATAATGAATTGATTAATTTTATTATTATAAACTAATTTTCGCAGCTAACATATCCAGTTCTATATCTAGTGCGCGGTGTGGATCATCGGAATCAAATTTTCTATCTTTTTCTTCACTGTCGGATAGTGCTACTCCTTCTGGCATGTCCAGTGTCGTATTCACAATATGTAGTGGTTTTGGTTCTGCATAATTGGTAACATATAGTATATAATAAACAAGTGATGTACACGGTAAACATTATAACCTACCGTCTTCCGAATCAGAACTGCTATAGGCAACCTTATTTTTTGATTTTCTACTCTTTTTCGACTTCTTGTGTTTCTTTTTGTCCTTTGAGTTGGTTTTGTCTTCTATCAAATACTTGTCAGAACGTTTAGTAGCTGCAATGTTACAACACATTAATTTAAAAAAAGCATATAAAACTGAATTTACACATACCACAAATCTTTAAAGGAATTTCTAAAGATAGTTCGGTGATTGGAATGTCATCAATATTATCATATTGATCAGCATTGTAATTCGAATATGAACTACCTGCAAGTACTTTTTGCTTGTTTATATCTGGGGTGGATAATGAAGATTTCAAGTAGTGAGGATTGTTACTCTGTTCAATTAGACGTGCCATTCGATTTCTTTCTAGTTGTTCTGGAGTAACCTCTTCACTTTTTCTTCGCTTAACAGATTCATCATTGTTTGTGGATGAAATAAATAGTTCATCTTTTTCATCCTGTGAAGAGGCACTAGTCTCATCTTCAGGCGGTGGATTAATCCATTCATCTAAATCTAATCCATCTGGTAGAGGTACTTTTCTTTGTGCCTTTGGGGCAACTGGAATTAAATCACCGGCAAATAACAGAGCCATTTCTTGAACAATTTCAATAGCTACAATTGAAATTGTTTTAGTATGCACTGAGTGGTTGGTGGTAGAAGGAGTTTCATTATTATCAGTGGAAATAAAATCATGTGTAGTACTCTGTGGATGATCTACATTCAAATCGTTGTCATTAGAACATTGGGTACGAAGCATTTCAATAAGAATACTGGCTGAATTCGCACGTTCTTGAACCTCTATGTCACTAGAACTGATTGAATCTTGTAGCATTTCCAAAACGTGATCGCAAAGCTTTAGTATAAATAAATTATAAATATATATTTAATCATACATTTTAAAATACAAAAAACTCACTCTAATAACTGCAGCAACATCCTCATTTTCTAAACACGTAGTAGCAAGTCTTGTAAATAATTTAATCACATTTTGCACAAACACGCCTTTTATGTGCCCTGGTACTAGACGTGATCTAAGCAAAATATTTAATGTACGCTCTGCATCATCTAGTTCGCTATATCATGCAAATGTATATGTTTTAATTAATCACACAATTTTAATTATTATGTATATATATACTTTGAAAACTCTCCGACAATCCAAGCCGCCGCATACAATACTTCATACATAGAATTACTTTGGGATGAAATAGTAAATGTATCCAACAAATTGGTCATTTCATTTACGGCAAATTGACGAACAACTGGCACTCGTATAGCAACATCTAATAATTGCTCAGCAATTAAGTTTCCTAAAAAAAAAGAAACAAAAAGACATACATTCACAAAAAAGACACACATTCAATTATGAAGCTGCACGTTTACCATGTTTTGATCCAGCCTCCAATTGTATTAACTCAACCAATACTGTTAGATACCATTCAAAATTTGTAACATACAAGTATGAACTCTGCGAACAAATCTCAATCACTTTGTAAAGCAATTCATCACGGTAAGCCGAACCTTCAGCACGCTCCATATGACCCAACAAGCGCTTAACGATTTCCATTAAATTTTTTTTTGACACCATACCATAAAGTAAGTCAAGTGCACGCAAACGTATTGACTCATCCTTGTCATCCAAACAGGCTAAAATCAAATCCTTATGTGCTTGTACACTTTTGGGATGCGTTTTCAATATCTTTGACATTGCTAACAGTCCCAAATATTTCACTAAAGATTACAAATAAACTTAATGATATCAATTTTTTAGAGATATTAATTATTTGCGTACAATTTTGATCGGAGTCTTCTATGAGAATACGCAGCTTTTGAACACAAAGTTGAATAGAGGCACTATGATTTGGCATTCCACTGCTTATACTTATGAGGACTGCTATAACGGTATTTATGCATTCGTAGAGCAGGCTCATTGCAGATGTACTGTACGGAGATATACATATCTTTATTAGCAAAGATAATTATAAGTTTGTAGGTATAAGTGTATACAAAATACAAAAAAAGCTTATTCTATTAATTTCTGCAAAAATAATAAATAGTACTTTGTTGAAGAAATAATTTTAAGTTGATAATTAAAATGAAGAAATTGCAAAAATATAAGCCACAACTGAACGAATAAGTACTATAGTACTGAACAAATACATAAAAAATATGCTTAAACACAAAATTATATACGTATGACAGATAGAAAACTTGCCTATGAATTAGATTTGTGAGAGGTTCTATTAATTTCTTTCCTAGCCGGGGTTCTAAAGGAGTTAAAGCGCCAAACTGCAAATTCAAGAGAAAAAACAAGCACAAAATTATAAACAAACTTAGAAACTCAATAGTTGAAGGTTGTTTTGAAGTGTTTATTAAATGGTTCAATGGGTTTCTAAGGCATCTCTTGTCTTTTATACTTGTAGAATGTAATTATCTACTGATTGAAATATTATATTATTATATATATATTTATATATATAATATATATTATATATATATTTTATTTAATTTAGTTTTGTTATATTCTTCTTTTCATAGTCATATTTAGTATAAAACAATGCGTTTGCTTGCACGAATTACTTACACGAATGCTTTCACGAATTGTAATTATAAAAAAAATTTAGAATATTGCTGGCAGTAGGATATATTAGATTGGAAAGAAATTACCTCCTTGGATATGTCTAATTTGCAACTGAATTAAAAACTGAAGCATAAGCAGATGTCATGGAATAAAGCAATGCGGCCTTTTCAACATTCCATAAAATCTGTATCAAAATACAAATATGAATGACAAAAGAAATATTTCTTTAAATGCTACAAAAATATGAAAGCATAATTTCGAGAAATATTTATGAATTGCTTTAAATAAAATATATTCTTTGTATAAATAAGTAGAATGTTTGTTGTGATAACTAAAATATACAGAATTACATGTTTGCATTAAAAAAAAAAAAAATATTCCATTTGAATTGTGAAAAAGAAAAGATTAATAATTGATATAAACCTGGAAATAATTTCTATCAAGGGTTGTGTCAATTTACGTCCCAGAGCTGGTTCAATTGTTGTTAGGCTGGCAAACTTAGTTTAAGACATTTTATTAAGATTTATGTTCAACACGTTTTCAATTTTTGTTAAGTCAGTTTAAAAAGCGTCGTAAGATGATTGAAAGAAAAGAGAGATAGTTAAATTATTTAGAATAGAGATAGTTTAGGAAAAAGTTTAGTGAAGAAAACAAAAATATAAATATATATTGGGGTCTGAGAAACATTCATTAATAGATTTCTTGCATATTTTTAAAATTATTATCAGATTAGGTTAATAAATAGCTTAAACCAGAGAAATTCTCACCAGTTTTATTATTTTAATCAGCATCCAATTATTTGTTGATGTTGTCATAAGTTTGAAAAATACCGGCGCTAATGGAAGATAATTTTTTGGGTTCTTACGTGCTAATTCACAAATAACATTAACAGCAGCTGATTGAACACCTACAAATTATATATGTTTATATAAAAAAAGTAATATAAAAATAAAAATTATTGATTAATTTAAATGATACATTATAATCATGGAACAAACCTGGATCAGGATCTTCTAATTTCTCTTTGAGTTTAGGAAACGCAGGTCGAAGAGCCTCCGGATATCTCAAGAATACTTTATACATCATTAGGACGGCTTTCATTCGTAAATAAGGTTTAGTTGAGCTCATCTTCAATGACATATGAATTGATTTAAAAATTATAAATTTTTGTTCGAATGGACTATAATAAAGCTCACCAAAGTCATAATATCATTTGCTAGATCCCTGGATAAGTCCGGTGAAATAAAACAACTTAAGCCACTTAAAGCAACACCTGCATCATATTGATTTTGAGAATTCAAATCTTTTCGAATCATGTTCGTGGTTAACATCAATAACTGAAATGTATTTATAACATACAAAAACGGGAAAAATACATTCCGAAATCAAATTACTTCACTATCCGGGTGAAAGCATTGACTAGCAGCTAAGTAACCAATTCGTTTGCAAGTAAACCTAGAAGAACTCATGACCTCGATTATATTAAAACCTGCCCATGATATATCATAGCCAAGCATTTGTATCTAAAAAGAATAAAATCTATCAATCAATCTAGTTTTTTTCTGGGAAAATACATTGTAGTTGACAAAAAATCATTTGCTATTAAATTGCACTCCTTCAACTTACGTATGTTAACTTGGCTACTGCATTGCACTTAACATTAATATTGTCTTGTCGTAGTTCCTGCTTAATTTCTTCAATGCATTGCGATATGTATTTGGCCTGAAAGTGTATAAATGAGATTGTATTAAATGTACATATTAAATTTTACACTTTGTTAAAATAATATATTTGGAATGAATTTATATATAAAAAAATGTAAAGGAATATATATTATTTAACTAGATAGATGAATGAATCTTCTCAATAGTTATCTTTGAATACATTGATTCAAGAGGTAAGGCGCTGAAATAAATGCACGACGACCACATCCAGCCAAGCAATACATCAGATATAGATATTATAGATTTGTATATGGAGTAAAAACATTTAATTTTACTGTAAAACAGTGCGGTACAATTATGATAAATACTATCGCATTTTAGTTCAGTGGATAATTAAGGGGAGTTGGCGTTGGGTGGACTCCATTAGCTCGAAGGAGGGGAGGATTAAGGCGTGTGATGTAAAATTTAAAAGGGACAGACTAAAGGGACAGTTAAACTCCAATATCTAATATTGATATTTTAACTTTCTCACTCACTTCATTATCCTTATTGTTTCGTATGCCACGCACGAGATCCGTGAGGTTTTTATCAAACATACGTTCAAAATTTCCCTTTACTTTCTTCAAAGCCATTTATAATTTTTATTCCGATTCGCGAAAACAATAAACAATTATAAACTTATACTTTTCGTTTTCTAATAAAAATGCTGATTTTCAACTATGGTAAAAGACAAGTCACTGCCACTGCACAACTTTTCTTCGCTTTGATGATGTCGACAGAAGTTCTTAAAATTGATTTTTTTTTTTCGTTTAAGGCGTTTTATTTAGATTTTACGTTTTCACATTTTTCGGGGTATTTTCAGAACTATAATCCCTATAACATTTTCGTAAATTATTATGAACGAAAAAATTAGCAAAACACATGAAAATCAGATGCAGATTACTTCACAAAATTTCTCTTTTGTCTGTTCCACTTCGACAAGTAACCAAGATGTCTAAGTGGAGAGCATATTAAGGGTTGCCATCTTTCGATTACAATGATGAAAATTTGTTGTAGTATGGTATCTTTGACTTTGTTAAATTTACATATCATCCAAATAAAAACATAATTTTTAGACAATGGGATAATTTTGAATCTATTGATAATTAAGATGATGTTGTCACAACCCCAAATTCAATTTCCAAAAACAGTAATGAAAAAATACACAAATGTTTAATATTTTTAATAATATGTTTATATTGGTTATACGGGTTTACTTCATCAATGCATACAAATTTAAAAGAATGTATCAAAGACCATTTTTTGTTTCTGTTATACATTTGAAAACGTATTTTTTAGTTGTCTGAAATGAAAGTGGCCCGAAATATCCGATTTGGATGTATTTTTTGAAATCCGTTCGTTGTCCAAAAGTACTTTCAGTCATCAGAGCCGTCGAAATGGGAAAGAGATCAATTAAAATTTCACATCATATTTCTTAAGTTAAAAAAAAAAATGCATTTAGTGCAGACATTTTTTCTTTAATGAAGTCAATATTCATTTGACAGAAACTTATTTAATATGAATAATAACAAATAGCTAACTACTCAAAAATAAGGAACCAGTATCAAATGGATAATTTTCCAGATTATACATACAACTAAACTCAATTGATAACATTAAAAATGATACTAATTAACAAGGTTATAAAATCATAATTAAACAATATACACAATCCTTAATACATCCAAAAACCAAATCAACAACAGGATGACTTTTCTGGCTCTGCAACAACTAGATTAAAATCCAAATTGTTAGGTCTTGCAAAACCGGTTTTGATTCCATCCCATCCATCTTCCACTTTGTACTCTCCGGAACGGATTCGGGCATAAACTTCTTGAGTGACCATGCGAAATGCTTCTTCTACATTTACCCCGTTGCGTGCTGAAGTCTCTACGAAATGCAGTCCATGCTGTTTTGCAAAAGCTTGTGCCTCTTCAGTAGTCACTTCGCGACATCCACTGGCATTTACAAGATCCAACTTGCAGCCAACCAGCGCAAACACTGGTCGATGAGGTTCAATATGTCGCTGTGCTTCCATCATCCAGAGTGGTATGTGTTCAAAACTGGCATGGTTCGAAATATCATATACAAGCAAAACTCCCACGGAATTGCGATAATATGACTTTGTGATAGAACGAAAACGCTCCTGACCAGCTGTGTCCCAAAGTTGAAGTTTAATTTGTGTGCCATCCTTCATTTCAATGAGACGTGCAAAGAAGTCAACTCCAACTGTGGGATCGGAGAGCTATAAAAATACAATTTGTTTACAATTTATTAATGATTTACGTGTGTTAATTTGTATAGATTAATATAATTTTTTGAACACATCCGTATGTCTTTGGTCTATGTGTGTACAAAGGAAACAACAAAGGTTCAACAACTTAATTTATATGGATAGATCTTGTGAACTGCGAAGATATAAGTTATCAATTACTTACTACAATTATGTAAGCATCGTTCGTTACAATTAAACATTTAGACCAAATTTAAATAACTGTCGCATAAATAAAATACCTCTGCAAACTTTCCATCTGTGAAGAACTTGAGTAACGAACTTTTGCCAACAGTGCTGTCGCCAATTAGTATAAGTCGAAATTGATAATCGAAAATAGGTTCTACCATCTTTCTGTATTTCAGGGCAACCTAGAGATGCAGCTATTTTCCTTCCTTTGTTTCTCTTCACTGGATCAATGCGTAATTTCTTCTAAATTCGAATTACTTTGGGTTTGACAAATTTCCAAAGTATTTATCACTCGTAAATGTATATTTATTTTTAACTTAGATAATATCGTATTTTACTTTGGTTTTCTATTATTTTATTTTTATAAAACGTAGTTTTCTCAATTCAGATTTCCGCGACAATTCCTTTGAACCGTCGAAATAAGTTGTTCAATGTCTAAATTAACCACTTGGATGATGCACTTTATTTTATGTCTTAAATTTTTTCCCTTTTTTTACAATAAATAAATTGTTATTAAATTGTGAGCATTTATATTTTTGTTGTTTGATAATAGTTTTTGTTGGTGAAAAAACGCGTTCACATATGTTCAACTGTATGTGTGAGTGGGTGATAAAAAGTGGTTGGCCTCTGAAACTTCAAACTTTTGACGTTTATTGTGGTTAAACAAAAATAGAGGCATGCAGTCCACAAACTGTGGTAGCCGTTTTTTGACAGCGACATTATTAAGCAATCGATAGTTTTTCAGTTTATAGGAGCTAAAATATTTAAACCAAAAAAAAAACAACAACTGTCAAATTTCAATTCAAAACAAATCCACTACACAAAGTACATGTGCTTGAAGTACCTGGATCTATAAAATACTAATTTTTGTTACAAATCTTTCAAAATGGTACGTAAAAGGAAAATTCCGGCAAGGAAACACCATGGTGTTCGTGACCCATTAAAGCAAATTGAAGCGAGGGAAAAAAAGTTGGTAATAATTTGGAATATAATGGGAATCTTATTATCAACCCTTTCGGTAATATTTTAGATTAAAAAACGTAATCAATAGCCCGCCAGAGAAAGGAGTGGAGCAAAAAGTGTCTTTCAAATTCGCACAATTCAAGAAAATAGTAGACAATGCCAAGTCCGGTAAGAAGTTTAAACGAATACATAGCGGTCAGGAAGATAAACCACGAGAATCCAAGAAGAAGAACAAAATCGCACCAGATGGAAATAGAATAAGAAATATAAAACAGTTTGCAGATGAAACTGATGAAGATTATTTAAAGCGGGTAAATCGTATCACGAGTGAATCGCTGCGAGAAGCACAATACGAAGCCAAATACGGGGTGAACGTAGTGCGAAATCCAAAGACTGGAGAAATAACAATAAAAAAACGTCCAAAAAATGAAATTGATGAATTACTAAAGCAAAAACAAACAGCAAGGAGTAGAAAGCAAGATAAAAATCACAGAAAACCCAAGCAAACAATTGATCCGAAAACTGCAAAAGAACTTATTAAACAAGCTATTAAGGAGGAAAAGGAAGAGGTAGGTGTTTATTATTTTAAATTTGGATCTCTTGAAAGTTGTATTTTTTTGAAATGAAGAAGGAAATCATCGAAATTGAAGAATTTAAACGAGATGTGTTCATGTTTGGTGAAGTTGTAAAGGCACCCCCTACTTTATTGACTCTTCCCAGAAAAGCAAGTAAAAGCGAAACAGTTCCTAGAGTGAGTTGAAATATAGATAAATATCAGAAACATGTATACAAATACCATTTGAAAAAATAACATTTCTAGCCTGGAAAGAAAAATAACTTGTTATTAAAAACAATGTTAAACAAGACAGCAGAACCTGCAGGTAAAGAAGTTAAGCTACATAAGAAGAACTTAAAAAATTCGGTTGACAGTAAGATAACAAAAACTCAGCTGAAAGGAAAACGTAAAGACCTTCCCACTGCTACAAGAAACATGTTGGAAAATGAGCAGAGCAAAATTATTGAATTGTACAGGAAACTAAAAAAATCAAAACGAAATTAATAAATATAGACCGTTTGTTTTGTACACATTTCTAATTTTATTTAAAATATAAATAACATAAACTTTTTTTAAATAAAAGCAGTTATCCATGTGTACAACATATACAAAATCAGATGAGTCGAATTGTGTCTGCTTAGCAATCAACTCCTTTTTACAAGTAGTTACTTTTCCTTGTTTGACATTTTAGGGTTTGGTTTGTTTTGATAAGAAATCAATTGTACTTTTATGCAATTAGGCATAAAAAATAGTCCTGGTTCTTACAGACCGCTGTTCTTTTGTAGAAGTTGTGCGAAACGGTTAGTTATAAGCAATGACGTATCGATAAATCTGTCCACACAGTTCGACAAACAGTACTCCGTTGAGCTGTCCAATTTGGAACCTGGTTTACCTATACATTTGTCCCAGCAAATTTCATTGAATTCGTGAATCTGAAAAATATTTAATAACCATTATTATATAAATGAACTTCAAACACTGCGACATAACATCGTGATACTAACCTGTGCATTCACTTGGGCCTTTTGTTTCTCAATCATAAGGAAATCTTGTAGTTCCTTATCAGCAGACTTAGGTAACGAATCAAAGTCGGACATTTTCGATGATTTTATTTCTCTTTTTAAATATTAAAACATAAATTTAGTCTTTTGACAAAGATTTTTCTGCTCGAGGTAAACGGGAAGCTATTTGGTATTATTCAGATTTACATAACCTCAAATGGTATATTTCATATCTGTCAATTTTTATTCGAGACTCGATATTTACGCCGAATTAGTAAAACATTTAAAATTTTGTTGAATTTTTATATTTTTGAATTTTGGTTTGGTTTTGGATTATTAAAAATAGATAAAAATCTAATAAACACTTTTTCTGCCATTAATTATCTTTTAAATTATTGTATATTAAAGAAGAAGTTATCGATATCTGTCAAATTTTCCAATCATCCGAATTGTCATATGTTAGTCACAATTGTTGAAATCGCTTGTAGAAAAGTAACAAATACGATTATTTTGAAATAATTCAAATATTTTTATAGATTTAAATTTGTGTTTGAACATTTTTTTACTATTGATTTATAGCCCTGGGATAAAAATTCACCTGAGTAATTTTAGTTTTGAAGAAGTCAAAACCATGTGCAGTGAGGTCTCATCGACTGTAGAGTCCTTCTCGTTGCCGTGTGTACCGGATGACGAAGATTTCAGACCCTCCGCCGAGGAGCTAGAAAGTCTATATGCTATACTTGAGAACGGACAAATTCCAGACTTGCAGTGGCAATGTCCGGGCAGACGAGCCCCCTCTCCAGTTGGTGGAAAGGATGAGAAAGTCAATGCTGTGGAAAGTTCAGAGAAGAAAACGTAAGTCATTAGTCCATATTAGATTTAAGGTAACTTCAATATTTTGTTTGTAAATTCGCAGCCCTGCTAAGAACGATTTTGACTTCATGGACGATATCACGCTGCCACAAATGAGAGTTCGCAATCAAAACTCAACTCCAAAATCGGCAAAGAAGAAAACTGCAAATTTTGCTGGAGTAATTGATGCTCTAAAAAAGCAAATGCAAAATCAAAAAGAAGGTTCTTAACGAAACGAATTTATAAAATTGTTTTATATATTTATATCGATATGTATTTTTTTTTTTGACAATTCCCGACTTTTAAAAATAAATTAAAATTTAGCATCATTTTATACTTTTTATTTTATTACTGTTTTGCTGCACCTCTTACATATATTTGTTTCACAACGATATTAGACAAGATCAATTGTGAAATTTTGAAATGTGTGTACATGTGTTTTCAACTATACATTTATGCAAGAGGGAGAATTATTAGGATTTAAGTGTTCATGATAGGAGAAAAGTACAAATTGGACAGACAATTCTTTAAATGTATCTTAGGATCATTACAGTATTGTATTATTTGTTAAATGATCAATGTTATAAATAAAACTAGATTTATATTTAACTTATAACTTAATAACAATGAAAAAATCAAAAAATACTAAAAAAGCATTGTTATAATTCCACGTACTTTACAGTTACAATTTATTACATATATATTCACGGTTTACAAAAAAATATATATATGTATGAAAATAAGTTCCAAGCATGTTTAAGGTACCTCGTCAAAACACAATTCATGTATTTCATATTAGGCAATTTGTTTTTTGATAAAACTATATTGTAAGCAATTATAACATGATTCTCTATAAAGTTATGTGATAAGTCCTTGCAATAGCAAACTATATATATTATATGAATACAATATGAACATTGTCTCGCAAATTTTTTGCTTTAAAATTAATTTTTATTCTCAGTTATAATCTAGTAAATATATTAATAAGTAATTCGTTTGCATTTGTAATGGTTTTTCTTTGTTTCATTTCAACTTTAAGTCCACTTAGAAATAACATTCGCACTATTTTGTATATTCATTTAAAAACTGTTCACAAAATACAACAAATAAATGCTTTAGAAGCATTTAGCATTCTATATGCATTCGCCTGCCTCATTTTTAATTGACTGGATTTCGTTGATAAGATCTTTGAAATTGGGGCGCATTTTAGGATTCGCATGCCAACATGGCATCATAAGTTTGTCATAAACATTATCTGGACATAATATCGGTTTACGTAATCTAAAAATAGAAAATATTTCGAAGATATACGAAAATTATTTTAAAATTTTTACCTGTCCCCACTATCTAGCCGATTGAGGATTTCTTCTTGTGCCAGTTCCTTATCAGGATCAAGGTTTGGTATTTCACCTCTGGAGAACATTTCGAAAAGAGTTACACCATACGACCAGACGTCCGATTGAAATGAAAATTTATCAGTCTTGATAGATTCCGGGGAGTACCTTTGTTTACAACAGAATTATATGATTTGTTTTCACTTCGTACACCATATAAATTTACTAACCATTTAATTGGTATTTCCCGATTACTTTGGGCAATATAATAACCATCCGCATTAGCAACTTGGGCCAAACCGAAATCTGAGATTTTTACACGATCATAATCAACTAAAATATTGCGTGCTGCCAAATCGCGATGAATAATTTTTTTAGCTCGCAAATAATCCATGCCCTAAAAACAAACTGAACCTATTATCGAAACCGATAACAAAAAATGTCCTACCTTGGCTATGTCCAAAGCAAATAATAGTAACTTCTCATTGGTTAAGTTTGGCTTTTTCGAAGAGAGATAGACTAGGAATGAACCGCACTCTAAATACTCCATGATAATGGAGATAGGATCATCGACCCATTCCTTAATCTTGACAATATTCGGGTGATCAAGAGTCTGCAGTATGAACATGAATTAGCATGAAAAATTCATGAATGTAAAAATCTTCCTGCTTACCTGCATTATTTGTATTTCTCTCATAAAGTCTTTGTTCAATTGTGTTTGCTTAAACGACTTAAGTGTTTTTACGGCAACTTGTTCACGTTCCCTCTTATTTTTGTACTGAATTTCACCCAAATATACTGTACCATAATGACCTTCTCCTATTTTGGTTTTATAAACGATTTTACCGTTTGGAATTTGAAGTACAGCCGGTGTTTCGTCAAAGTAACTACGATAACCTGGTCGAATTTGCATCATATTAAGTTGACTCGTTGGATTAGAAGGATGATGTTGATTCCGTAATAATGGTGTTTGATAATTCGAGGAAAATGTGAAACTTTGAATATCACTACTACTGTGACTATTTATAAGCCCATTACCTAACATTCAAAATATGTACATTGAATACGAATATATATATTGCACTTTTTCCTATTAACTCACATATGTCCTCGGTCATATTACTGAATTCAGATTGCAAAGATGATGTATCCGATAGTGTTTTTGGGCATTCAACAGATTCATAGTTCGAACGTAAAGTTTCTTCCATAAAAATTAGTCTTGAAAAGATTTCTTGATGACAGAATCGTTTATCTGGTTCTATACTCCAACCGTCCATCATGGTTTGATAAATTTCCTCTGGACAGTCAGAGCTTGGTGTGGGTAAAATGGCGCCATGTCGACTATAGTTTAGTCGTAACATCTCGGCTGTCATATTATTTATTGGTTTACCACGAGCGAATATCTCCCAAATGGTTGTAGCAAACGCCCAGAGATCTGCATAGGGATCTGTTTTGGCGGAATTCATATCTTTGTAGTACTCGAACGGAATCCAAGGCAGTCTTTAAAAAGTAACAAATATTTAAATATTTTCAGATAAATAAACGATAATTGGCTTAATATTATAAGTCAACTTACTCCTCTCTGCGGTAGGGAGAGGGAAAACCGGGATCAGCAATTTTAGCTTCAAGAAGATTATTTTTTGGATCGAAATTAGTTACAAGTAAGTTGGAACACCGTATATGCCCATGTACAATGTTATATTCTTGCTGATATTATAAAAAAATTATATATTTAATGAGATGATTAATATTTATAACAATTTGTAAATTACCAAATAAGCAATGGCTCGTACTAGGCCATGAACAACGTCTAGCAGGGATCTTACTGATACTTTATCTTTTAAATGTAAAAGAAACTCATTTAGTGGACCAAATTTCGAGTGTTCCATTATCATAGTATATGGCATAGAGAGCGTTAAACCATATAGTTTAATAAAGTGGGGTGAGTATAATTGACTCCAAGTATTGGCTAATTTGAAAAATCCCTTAATAAAGCAAAAATTAATCGGTAAATATATTATATTGTATAATATTATTTATACCGGAAAGTCTGTTTCATTCTTGAGGACTTTAAGAGTAACAGAAACTTCTTTAAAACATGCGTCATGTTGTATCCAATCCGCCCGCATTTGTATCATTTTTCCATTATCGCACTCCCGTAGGGAATCTTAAATTTAAATTAATTTTTTTATATAATTAATATTACATTCATTCTAGGGAGAAATAATAAATATCCGTCACTTACTTTTGTACCATTGCAAATTTGTTCTAGGATCAAAAATTTGAACTGGTTTTCGAATTAATTCAGCTTCACTCAACACCGTTTCAGTCTTTTTAGAAAGCCAATTTTTTGGTAAACAAATTAGTAATAGTGGAGGTTTATCTGATATGTTTACAAGAGTTTAATTAATAAAATAATATAGAATATATAGTATAAACAATATATATATATAGAGACAACTATATTATACCATATTCTGAAGGAGGAATACGAAACTTCTGCTGCGACTCTGTGGGTATATGCGATGCCAAATCTGTGAGTTTATCAAAAACTTCCAAACTATCGTTATAGTGTAATATCCATTTTGAATTGCTGATATCTTTTGTGATTTTAAATGTTTCGGTTTTATACTTTTTCAGATGGGATCCCGAACTATTGAAATTGGTATTATTTAATTTCATTCAGACATAAATATTAATAAAACTTACGGTTTCGTGTTGATATCAATGTAATAGGTATCATATTCTTTTTCACACTGACGAACTATATAACTACCACATTTTTCGTTCTTCTCTCGAATTTTCGCAAAGGAAAATCCTCCACTAGAAAATATAATAGCATATTTATTATTGCACCTTTTTGTTTATCACGAACACACCCTATGGGTCCATGGCAACGTAAATTCCACAATTCCTTTAGTGATGGAGTCGTATATTGCACACACGCGTCAAACATCCATTTGTATGTTAATCTAAACATAAAAGTATATAATGAAATCAATGCTTTCTTAGAGATATGATAAATCTATCAATTCTACCGTATATATCCAGATACATAAGTGATGAATGACTCCCTTTCTGTTTGACGATCAAACTGCATTCGATAACCCTTGGGAAATCCAGAAATTTCTAAAATCACAAATTTTTTCCCCTTCATACATAGTGCATAAATGTTTTCCAGTTTGGCAACGAGTATCCACTATAAAAGAGAAAAATATAGTATATATATATAGTACAGACATCGTACAAGACATTTGTTAGAGATCTTTGTATTATATAATTTAATTATATATCATTAAAATACTAAATAATAAAGGTTTTGGTTAAAAATGTAAGTATGAACCAAAATGGTTCTTTCAAATAATGCATTATAACGCAATTCTTAAAATAATTTAATTATTCATATTATCATCAATTTAAATGTGTAAATATGATGCGACTTGAAAATTTGAAATTTGATATATTTTTTTCGTTTTGGCTCATGTTCGCAAATCATATTAGCTTTCAATATCTGACACCAAAATTATGTTAATGTGTATCAATATAATGGAAACTTCACAAATTTTAAACAAAACATGTTTATTATTAAATATATATACCTTGAGATTTTCCTCAGAAGTTATTTTTGCAATTTTAAGGCCTGGCTCCGGATTATCATATAAATCCAATTTTACATAGACATGGTCAGCATTTAATTCACTTTCACCAGAGCCAGATGTAGAACACCGTGCCACCCTCTCCTCTCCAGGAATGTAGTCAACAATAGCAGCAAAGCGTTCCATGAGATAATTAGGTGCTAAATTGGTAAGTGAATGCATGTATGTCCTTTTGACAAATCCTGGATCATAATTTTTGCTCCGAATTTGATGAAATCCTTCGCATATCTTCTTTTTGGCAAAGTATTTATGATTCTTCACTAACTGACGCGGCAAGTAATGCTTTGAATTGCTCTCAATATTTTCAACGGTATCTTTGTGTTCGAGTAGATCAATGTACATGTCACACACTCCAAGCCCTACGACCTTATCCTTCTCTGCTGGATATCGTATGTCGGGTATCATATCCATCACCAAATCAGATCGAAGCTGTGCATAAAGGTATTCGAAAGCACGAACATCAAGATTTTGCAGCTGAGTGTCCAAGTCGGGTACTTTAAAGCGCATACGAAAGCAGTATTTTACACCAGGACGCATTGTGTGACAGGGTGCCACCCAGCAGTCCGAGTCATACTGTCGCAGTCCAAAAAGTAAACGTGTTGCGGGCAGAATACCAAGAGATTTACAAAAGTAAACACATATGTCTTCAATGGTTGCACTAGACGCATGCGAATAATCAACGAATTTATTTAGTTTGTAATTGAAGATTTGATTTGTCTGCATTCCGTCGGCAGATGTTATTGATAGTTTTCTGGAAGAATTAGCAGCAGAGTCCGATAAAGAATTATTAACGGAATGAGAGTCGTTATGTGAACTTCGTGATGGAGTGGTTCCTGTGGCACCGTTTGACTCGCCAATAGAGGTGTTTCCGTCAATAAGAGTTATAGTCGTGTGAGGTTCTCTAGATGTTGCGGAGCCCATGATCAATGAGTTTGTGTTAAGAAAAAGAGATATCACAAATTCAGTCAGTTGTGGACAGGTAAACGCAATCACGCTGCAATAAGCTCTCCGATTCTTGTTTAGAATTCCTCTCCTTTCATGTTATATTCATGTTCTTCCTTCCACCGCATCTTTTCAATTAATGTGTATTTCTATTTGGTGAATGCCGATTGTTGCACTTCTTCGTTCACTTTTTTGTTGGTATTATTTCATACAATTGTTCTCGCATTTCAGTTTATCATTTTGATATCGGAAACCCTATGTATTTTCACAATCCGAGTCCAGTTGATAACAATTTTTGCTGTCAATTGTTCATAATTTTCGAGGAGTTACATTAAACTAACTATAAATTAATAAATAAAATAATGTTCTCAAATGACGTAGAAACACTAGTTTTGTCGGAGGTTTTCACTGTTGTATTTTTTATCAGAATATTCGCCGTACGCCATTTTAATTTGTTCCGTATGTGTTTTTGTAAACATACGAATTCGCTGTGCTTCTTATTTGACAGTTATTCATTTACAATGCGGAATGTGTAGTGCATCATAAACTGTGTGCCATTAAGAACTTGTTGATTGCTGTTGTCGATTTGCACAAAACTTTAAAACCGTGGAATTTTTGGGTAATATAAACATATTGCTTAATACAAAACAAACTTTATTTTGACACTGAAAGGATATCTCAAAAGAAAGTACCGATTTATCGATTAAAATAAGACAAAAAAAAAGATGTTATATATGCGAAATTTACATTTAAAATCAATTTGGAATCTTTTAAGTAATTTAAGAATAAAATCTGGTTTATGTGTATATAAGTATTCTGATTTTTTGCAGAGAAAAGCGGAGTAACTATTAACTTGTACCATCGTCGAAATTACTATTGTGTTATTTACAGTCTTAATAAACACAAATACAACTATTTGTTCCCAAATTGGAAACTGGACCATATATTACAAATACGCAATATGAAGTACCTCAATCAGAAAGAGGCTATCGATGTTGACCAGGAGTTATTCAACGATTACAGATTTAGTGTTGAGCAACTAATGGAACTGGCTGGCCTGAGTTGTGCTCATGCTATTGCAAAGTGCTTCCCGATGGAAAGGTAACAAGTATATATATATATATGTATATATATATATATATATATAATAATCCTAATGTTTGCTAATCTTCTTAAAGCTACAAGCGAGTTCTTGTGTGCTGCGGACCAGGCAATAACGGCGGTGATGGGCTCGTTTGCGCTCGTCACCTATCACTCATGGGTTATAATCCAATCATTTATTATCCTAAACCCACACCTAAAACCATTTTCGAGAATTTGACATATCAGTGCCATATGATGGATATTGCCTTTTTAGACGATTGTCCTGATTCGTCTAAAGCAGAAAATGAATTTGATTTGATTGTTGATGCTTTGTTTGGATTCAGCTTTAAACCACCTGTGCGTGAACACTTTATATCTATATTGAATTTAATGCGAATAGTGAAAACACCAATTGCAAGGTATGACTGACCACGTTTATAAGAAATGGTAGTCATCTATTTTTTCTATATTCTAGCATTGACATTCCCAGCGGTTGGGATGTTGAAAAAGGCAAATTAGACAATAATTCGATCGACCCGAAGTTGTTGATATCATTGACTGCCCCAAAGATGTGCGCATCTCATTTCAAGGGAGATTTCCATTACTTAGGAGGTCGTTTTGTTCCTCTGGCACTGCAAAAGAAATATCAATTATGCTTACCCACATATCCTGATAATGATTTGTGCGTGAAAATAAATTAGTCCGACACATGGATTAATAATTTAGATAAAAATTATTACGGTAAAACATAATAAAAGTAATATAATTAAATATATTTATTTATTAAACTATGTAGTTATTTATACAAGCGGTTGTAATGCTTTCTGCGACGATCCTCTTCGAAAGTATTGTTCCTTGCCCATTCTTTTAGGTTGCCCTTTGAGCGTAACATAGCTGACTTGGAATCTACATCACGCAAGACAAATGGAGAAAATCCAGCCACATAATCTTCATCTAATGCATTTGTTTTTGTTTTTGCCACACGCGATGGCATTTGCCTAGGAATGGGTTGATCTTCGAATAGGATTGGATTACGGGAATGTTTACCACCTTGGAACCGTGGTAAACTCTGATTCTTGTATTTGTTGGTAAGCGGGCGTCTTGTGTTAATATGAATCTAAAAATATATTCTCTAGATAAGTCTATGAACAAAATGCAGTAATACCTTTGACTACTTACCACTTGTTTACCATTTTCATCTAAGCTAACAGCGACACGCTTAAGTGTTTTATTACCACAGTTTGGACAAAATACTTTTGTCATTATGCTTGTCGTTTTGAAACATGCGTAGCAACGTAGTATATACGTTCGCAAATGTTTTATTATGCGTCCGTTGAGTGCAGCAACATTTAGATTCAACTGCTTCAGTACATTTTGTAATGCAAAGTCGGTAGACATGCATGCGACTACCGGTGTAATATCAGCTTCCACTTTTCCCTCTAGATATTTTTTAACCTTTTTTATGTTTGTTGGTGTTATCCAACTTTCATCCTCATTATCTTCAATACTAGTATCATCTTGTTCGTTAGATTTATCATCTTCCACACACTCGACACTCTCCCCCGAATCGGAATTATACTTATTTTCTGATGTATTTTCAGATACAAGAATATCACAAGTTTTATCATCTTCGCAAAACTGCAATTGGGTAAAACATTTTTCTAATTCTTCTTGTGTTACTTCATCTTGATCGTTATAGTTAGCCTCTTCTATTTGCTTTTCAATTTGATCTGAGTCACATTTCGCGATCGCTTTTCCATCGCTTTCCTCAGAAGAATCATTCGCATCTGAACTTTCATCATCATCACTTTCTTTTCCCTTTTTCGGATTGTACCAGCCAGCTAGTTTTGTGTTATCTTGAAATTCTTCAGGTCTTTCCCTTGACGCAACAATTTTCGACATAACTGGCTCTGATCGCAAGTGCTCAGAGCCAACATGGTCCACCTCTAATTCGTATGTCAATGAAATTACTTTTATATCTATTCCGGACAAACTGGCATAATCCCCAGTTTTCTTCGCAAACTCCACGCAATGTTTCACGTTTTCTGGTCTGGGCTCGCGCACCTGGAGATCAAAGGGCATTACACAGAGACGTCGAATTTGACGTTTGTTTTTAACTTCGGCCACAACATCGGGCACTGTCAAAATATTGTCTGCATATTCCTGGATGAACAAAAAAAAGTATGCTAAACTATTAAATATTGTGTGAACTTATATTTATCTTACGTTCAACTGCACCGCATTGATGAACGCTGTCGTATCAGCTACCAAATACTTAATTTTTCTATTTGTTGTCATTATTCCCAAGAATATCTAATTAGTTTTACAAAATATAAACGTATTGGAATTGTTTTGGAAACAACGAATAACAATTAAAGCACGTGCTTAATGTGAGTGGTCGTAATCTACGTCTGAAAGTTTCATGAAACGTCAATAAAGAAAAAAATATATAAAACATCAGTGAAGGTAGCAATGAAAACGTTGGCAACGAATTTAATTCTTGAAAACCCACAGGTTCGCTCAGAATAATTTATTTATATTACGATGAACGATTGTTATAAATACAAATAAAAATAATTATACACAGTCGAAACAATTATATCAATATTTTTTTACGTGTATCTATAAATAAATATAAACATTTTTTGCTTCTTTTCAGAAACTTATTTGGTAAGATTAAGTTCCTGTTTTTCCACTATATAAGTTTCACAGTATAATTTGGAAAATCAAATAAAAGTCAAGTAGGTGAGTATAGTAGAGTTGATGATGATTTTCTGTTCAATGATAGTGATTCAATGTCAAGTATCATAGCTCTAGGAATCATTTTAGTAATTAAACATTTTATTAAAACACAAAAACAAAAAAAAACATTTTTCTATGTGATCATTCATAAAACGACGAGTAAAAAATTTTAATTCTATGAAACTAATAACAAATATAATATCGATCTGAGCTACAATATGGATTTCAAGTCAATACAGTACCTATGAACCTATCTGAAGCAATTAATAATTTCCTCTCTCCCTTCATTCTAATATTAATTTCAGCGAACATAAAATTATTTTAAATTTCAATAAACATTGATATTTGGATAAAAATAATATTTCATATATAACCACAATTTTCATTTTTGCGGCATTAAATACAAATATCGAAGCCTGCATGCTTTGATTTTGTTGTGCAGTTTTTAGTATCTCGCTTGTTCCTCTGACTTCTATAGCAGCGATCTTTGAAAAATGTACTTCGGTAAATACATCTTTTATATTATTCTTGTTTTGTAAGAACTTTCATATCCTGTCATCCGTTATGGCTCCCACTTCCGCCTCAACAACGTTCCATTCTCAACAACTTTATCCACAAAACTCCCGCTAGTACGAAACATAACATTCGTCCCGAAGTTCGTCAAAGTTTGCTCTTCATCGGTTTTCTTTCCTCAGTTGAGTGTTAAATGTCTGACGAAACGGACAAGTTGAGTGCGAAGTGAGTCTTCTCGCTCGTTGTCCCATTCTATTGGTTGTGTTGTAACAAACTTATTCATTCAACAATCAAATAATAGTCATACTAAAATAGTGTATACTTATGTAATTTCATTAAATTTAGAACAAATATATAAAATAAACTGCTATTTGTGTGCGAATTGCTCGAAAAGGCATGTTGTTTGTACAAATCCCTACGCAGAACCTAATCACGAAGTGTTACGCAAAGTTTTGATCAATGCAAAATCGAAAAAATAAATAAAGGACTCAGAGTCCCACCATTCAATTTAATATAAATATAAAATATATGTATGATTAACAGAAGTGATATTTAAAGAGCGTGGTTATTTTTGAAGATAATATGGAAGCATGTCCTCCTGCTCTGTAGTTTCTCTGTCATCCTTTAATTTATTATTTTTTACACAAGGTGAGTGAACAAAATATCCCCAAACGTTATATATATATATATATATATATATATTTATATATATATATGGATATGTATGTCTATATGTGTGTAAAAATTTATATATATATATATATATATATTTTTTTTTTTCGAAATTAAACATTGATTTTTCCTATGGGATTTTCTGAAGAATTAAAGTTCTTGTCCTCTGAGGACGACGACCACTGTCGCAAGTGTTGTCGTTCTAGTTGGACTGTTATCGTTAGAAGCAAAGGAAGATAAAGTACGAAAAAGCAAGCGGCCGTCTCTAGATGGTTGTTGTTGCTTCCCATAGCTCCTATATCGACTATTTCTTTCGACTGTACGTCCCGGAGTTTCTTGCAATGGAAATAGTAATATGAGTGACTTTGTTTTACTGTGTTTCTCTTTGTATGTTCTTTTCCTTCCAATTTATGGTTTGGTTTTCTCGATTTGTTTTTCGTTTACCGCAGTAGTTAAAGCAAAACGGATCTTGCCTTCTGCAATCACAGAAGGCAATAGGAAACATCTTCACTGTTTTTTGATGCAGCCTGTCTAAACACATGTCGTTTGTTTTCGATTTCAAAGGGTTCGTTTAGCCAAACTTGACCTTAAGATTCTTTAACGTGGCATATGCAACTGTATATTATTATCCCTCTGAAGGCACACTACAAAGGTTCCATTTTTATTTCTTGTTAATATATTTAGATCGTATATAATATTGCAATGGTCTATATGACGTTGAATGTAGGATGTACGCCGATCGATTTCACAATGTCAGTGACAGTAGCCTATATATATAATTTACAAATATAATATTTGAAGTCAGTAGCCGTTTTTTAGAAAAACTTTTCTACTGGTAGGCATACGAATATCGCTAAATCGATGGTGATGACGGTTATGTCTTATTCCCTGTTAATCTCTATTTTCCATCCTATTCATCTCTGTCTTTCTCTCTCATGTGCCTTTTAATCAGGAAATTATTGTTTCGGTTCAGAATAGTATAACATGTCTGGGGAAAACAATGGGGAAGGGTGAAAAAGATTTCGCCCCAAGGATCTTCTCGTCAATGTCAACATCAACACTACACACGCAGTTATGATATGATTGCAAATAAGGTATTGCTTTCTTTTTCGTTCGTCTCCAGATATGTGGGCTTTTTTATTTTCTTTCTCTGAAGTTCATTCATTATGCTATCGGTCAGAAATAAATAGGTTCGAGAACGGGTTCTGTATGCCTACTTAAATTTTATATTTAAATATTCCGGATTTTTTTTCACACTCCACCTGTGCTCATTAGAATAACGTTCTCTATACTTGCCAACGAATGTAATTAACAACAATAGGAAATATGTAGTAATAAAAATTATCACTAAAAAAGACCAAAATAAAAAACTTTAATTCCAGAGAATCTGCTTATTTATGTTAAAATTTCTTCTGCCTTAGTACTCACAATGTGAGGATTGTTATTTACTTTATAATTTATAGGTGTTCTTGACATTATCGTTTTCCATTGAGAAGTGGAAATTCTCATTGAAATAAAAAAATGAAAATATTTTAAAAGATTTTACACTACAACTTTGTCGTTGCTGTTCTTGTAGTGGTTGTTACTATTGTTCCTTATCTTTATACAGTCTTCATCTGTGAATTATATATGAACACATAAATCCGAGCCGGCATCTCATATACTTTATTTTAATTTATTTTTGGAATTTTGTTATTTGTTAGCAAAAAGTACGCATTATTGTGCGCGGTAGTAAGTGGGCGCGCTGGTTAAGTTCTAATGATTGATATCCAATGAAATTGGCGATGTTGACATGACAACCCATGGTGTACACAATGGCATTTGCATGTCCGAGTTTTTTTTTGCCATACTTGTTGTTGCTACCGTAGAAGATGAGTTGAAATTGTGAGCCAAATACACAACTTATTAGGTGTTCCAATTACTAGAATTTGTATGTTTGGCTCTGGGTCTGCAAAATAAAAAAATGATTTAGTTACATGTTCATTGTTCATTGTTCATTGTTCAAAAAAAAAAAAAAAAAAAAAAAAAAAAAACAAGACATAAGGAAAGTCCGCAATCATTGGATTCGTACAAATGAAAAAAAAGGTTTAGGTTTTTATTAAAACTGTTCACTTCCGGAAGTTATTAGTCGTAGAGAGGTGGAGGTGCGTTACCAATCTACGAATAATATAACTGAAATAATGGAATGAAATGAAATGATTTGGCAAGATTAAAGTTTTTTTCTGTGTAGATGAGGATGAGATTTGTTTTGGTAAACATTTGAAACATTAAAATTTAAAAAAATTCTTTTCTGCCCTAGAAAGGTCAGAAGGTCAGAACCAGTCAGGGGACATGAACCTACAATACAAATTGTTTATAGTGATCAAGGTCGTTTAGATGTTGAATGAATACGACATTTCGCGACTTACTCTAAAATGTCGAATAATATTTACCACTAACTGTTATTTGAATGAGTTCGAGTACGTCCGCCTATGGGGAGTTCAAAGTGCGATTCCAAAACAAGACATTCAATATGAAACCGATCAACGAGGAAGTTTGTTAGGTATATTTTTGAGAATGCAAGCTGCAAATTTGGCATATCTTCCGGTTTCTCTTTCTCTATAATTTTCCGTGTAATTGTCTATCTACCTATCTTTGTCTATTAGCTAGAATTCCTTTACCGTTTCAGTTCTCACAGTTCTCACGTCCACAGTCAAGTACAACGCATACATCACAGACAAGGGCAAAACCATTTCGATACCGTGCGACGCAGACGGGACAATAATGTGGGTGAAGGAGAGTGTCGACAACACTACTATAATACAAGTAAGTATTGGTAAATTATTTTATTCTTGTGGAGTTGAAACTTTGTAATACCTACACTCACATATTCATCTATTCATCGTTTTCTTCACAAAGGTCAAACTTCATACTGCGATGTATTTCCGTACGTCTGCATTTAGTAAACAAGCAAAATATTTTCTAAAGTCGATTTTGGAATGTATAACATCTTCCACATCTTACCTGTTAATTATGTTATTCGTCAAGACCCTTGGACCACTGAGTCCGCTTTTAAAATAAAATGTTTCTTGAACTCGATGATTTTTCAAAATTTTCGTTTTCGATCATATTTGTCAAAGTGGCAATTAGAATGGAATTCATCTTCACAGGCGAAATGGAATTTTTGCTAAATTTCTAGAAAATAACATTTTCCATTGCATTTACTTCAACTTCACTATACAAATTTGCACAATAAAAACAACAATAAATACTACAACAAGAAGTTGTTATAAACATTTTTTTTTTTTGTCGAATTAAAGACTGGAAAATTGCTGATACTAAAAAATGTTTCCGAATCCGATCGGGGCATCTATATATGCTTCGCTTCCCTACCAACATCGCAAGCCACACAAGTCACTATGGACCAGGAGCAGAAGGAAGAGGGGGAAGCGATGGAAGATGAATTGTGGAGGGTGGGGGAGGCAGAGGAAACCCAAGCAAATACTAAAAATGGTACGATGTCGGCAAAACCGTCGACATCACCCGAAATATCAATAAAAACCACTAAAACAACAGAAAAGGAGCTTGCAGCATTAACTACTACCTCGCTTTCAAAGGCTCAAATAACCGCAACAACAATATCTAGTGTAGAGGATTTTATTCCAATCACCGCCTTAGACAACAGCTCTATACGCATCGACGAGGAATACCGCGAATTTCAGAAATTCAATTTAAGTGTTCGTACCCCTCCCGGACCAGTAACGCAACTCTATTTCAAGGCGTCGACCGTGCTGGGTTTTCTCGTATGGCGTTACAATAAGACCATGTCGGGGGGATATCCGGTCCGCAGTTTCACCGCCGAGTACCGCAACATCTCGTACAACAAACCGCCGTTTAATACTTCTTTCGAGCACCAGTGGAGTCGGATGGATCCAATCAACATTGCACCGAATGTGGTGAGTGCGAACGATCTTTACCTCTCTCGCTCTATTCCTCCCTCTTAGTTTAATTTATATACTTTGTGTCGTTAAAATGTAGTTTAAAGTCTCTTTCTACATGCAATCATGGTTGTTAGTGTGGATTTGTGTTTAAGTAATAGAAAATGTGATAGTCCTCATAGATTTTACAAACTTTGTTATTGTACTGGAATGCTCATTATGATGTATAGTTTAGTAAAAATAATTTACCATTCATTATTACACTTTCATCCCTGAACGTATGTATTTTAATTAATTTTCTGCAGGCTATACCATACCAAGAAGAAAGGAAAAATTCATCTCAATATTTAGCATATCTGTGTATCGATATACATAAAGTATTTAGTTGTTAAATTCGAATTTAATTATTAAATTATTTTTAAATTCGATTGAATAAAACCTGATATGACCTGTTCAGGTTTCATCCATTGGCTCTAGATGAATCTAACAAATTATCATTTGCTCAAGTATTGTCTCCGTTTCGAGAAATATATCTCCTAAATGAGCACATTGTAACGACACAAATACATATGAAACCATACAAAAATGCATTGAATTGATATGAGTTGAATTGAATTGATTTAAATTAAATTTCCGTTTTATTTTATGCGACAATTTTTGTTGTCCGCCATCAAAACTTTACGCCGTGCATATATTTACATGAACAATTACATTGGTTCCAAATCGATATCGATATGTGGGGAGCGCAGCGACAGATGGAGGTCTACCGCTTGGAGCCCAACACCACGTACGAATTTCGCATTTGGGCCAACAATCGGCTGGGCAGCGGACCCGCAGTTACAACCAGTGTCACAACTCTTCCTGAAACCCAGGAGGAGGGTGAGTATCGTCGGGTGTGGGTGAGGATATTTCTCGCGGAGGGTCTTGTGATTAGCCGAAGATGCATATTGTATAAAGAACTCGTCATCAACTCGTCGTATTCTAAGCTCCTCCGAGAAATGAAGACGATTGATTGAAAAATTGTATATATGAATGAATTAGAGTCAAGTGAATCTCGTTGAATTTTTGAATAATCAAGAATCAATTTCCTATGATTCTGCTTTTTGGCTATTTTTCGTTTTTCGATTTTATTCATATCTCTTCCCCCTCACTCTATCTTTCATCTTCTCAGACCTGATACGTCTTATACAACCCGACTTGGACAATTTCGACACACGCGTGTGGATCGTTGCCGTCAGCGTCGTGCTTGGGACACTTGTGATATTGGCTATTGGACTGTGCATAGTGTCATCGAAGGAGTGTTACCAGGCCACACACAAGGGTATATCTGAATACGATGCTACAACTGCTTTTTCTACTACCTCCAACGACTGCAAGTTGGATGTAGTTTTGGCTTAAATTCAAAACGCTTTATGTCTTACATGTTATTATATTGTTGTTTTTTTTACAAAAAAGGTTGTTCAAAAATAAAAAGAAAATATAAGGCGTATCTTTAGCGATAATACAGCTCATTATCGCAGCAGTAACATTTTTGAAAAATGCTTC
Organism: Coelopa pilipes; assembly: GCA_947389925.1. Lineage (NCBI taxonomy): Eukaryota > Metazoa > Arthropoda > Insecta > Diptera > Coelopidae > Coelopa > Coelopa pilipes. Next base: position 37,197,119 of record OX376700.1, read on the forward strand.
TGTGTTGTTCTGATTGCGTTATTGGTGTTATTATTGTTATTGTAAATGCTTTTTAATTTTATAACACTGCTTGTATTAAGCGATGTGCTAGACAATTGTCTAAACATGTACATATTTTCTTTCAGAATGTTATTGATATTATTTCTCAATGTTGTATTTTATATATTGTTTTGCGATACATTCTTGTTATATTCGAGTATAAAACTACTATATAAGTAATATGAATCAAATGATTGTCATAGAGGTATTAGATTAAATTTGACCAACTACAATTACTTTAAAGTATTTTCTTAAAAAGGTTTTTGAAAAAAAAAAATTAAATAATTTTAAAAATAGGGTTGTAACATCAAACTTGCATGCACATCAATAATAATTACTTTTACGTCATTGAAATAATAATATTCTCCTTTCATGAATACGGCATTGAAAACGGGGTGGGGTTCGTCCACATATATTCTTGATCACTGTCACACGAGTTGAATAACCTCTTAATTTTTCCATTGTGGAAATCAGTTCTGTGAAGAAACGGTAAATTTTGAATTTACTATTTTCATATATAAAATCTCCTTGCATGTAACAATGGACAAGATCTTCACGAAAACGTTGACTTCTGTTTCACAAGAACTATACAGATACAATCTTTTGGAGTGTAGATTAGAAAAAAGAAATACGATCGCCCATTAATTTATAGTCTTGCGTTATAAGAAGACAGCACTTAATAGTCTTTAAATAGTTTGCATAGTTTTTTTTTCTTACATTAATATTGTTATCGTAAATAAAAAGTATTAATTTTATAATGTCATTAAATATATTGTATATACGAATTTTTATTCGATATTATTAGATATACATTATACATGTGTACAAATTTACATACATAGATGAACAATATATAGCTGTGAACACTTTGATGATTGTAAAACAACAGTAGTTGGAAGTGATTTCGATACAACCCGAGCTTCGAATACATATTACCAAAATTTACATTCAATTCTCTACTCTTTCTCTCTCCTTTCTTTTTTCTGTATTGCATTGATATTTCACTTGATTCGTCGAAATTCCACTCGACAAAATGCTATACGCTACTCAGGTTACGAAGACGGCTGGGATAGCATAGAACTAGTGCCGAATATAATACTAAATCCTGGATTCAGCGAATCGGATGGCCCGGACACGCCCCACACCCGCACCATTATATTCGGTGGTGACGATGACAGCGACAGCTACGAGAGCGAGTCGGACCACGAGCCACGGATGGAGAAGTTCAAACGGAAGGTTTCGGTATTTTTCCAAGGTCCTACTATTAAGCGTATTTGAGATTCCCAGCACTTGTTTCTTCACTTCACCACTGACTTAATGGTGCTTGTGATCATATTCTCTGTTGACGTATATTTCATAGATTTCACTTGTATAGTATATAGAAATAATTATAATATGTTAGAAAAATTCGTATTTTCAGCGGCGATGAAGGAAGGGAATGAATGATACTCGTTCATTGGAGCAGGAGTTTTTATCCAAAATCTAAATACTAAATGAAAGTCAATCATAATACTTGCTTCACAAAAAAAATCTATTTTTTTTCATTTATATCTTCAAATTAGCCTTTTGATTCACTGCCAAATTTTTAAATAGTTGGCAACCCTTTTACTTTTCATTATAAATAACAACCTTGTCTGATGGAGTGATTTCGTGTTCAACGGAAACATAAATTGTGAAGGAATTGCTAAAACAAGAATATAGCTTCGAATTGTTACTTTGTAATATTGAATGCGGTGTATATTGAGTAATTTAAATAATAAAAAAAAAATTAAAATGACGATTTCACAAATAAATTAATTAAAATATTGTAATTATTGCTGTGATAACTTTCAATTAAAATGTAATTGTTAAACGCTGAAAATCATCATCAGATTATTGACTCACCATTAAAACTATTTATTTAATAATTAAAATAATATATAGATGATTAATAATATTAAAAATGTACTTTAATAAATAAATGAATTATTAAAATTTATAGTTTAATTCATTATTCATACTTCTGTTTATATTTCTTATGTTTGGTAAAAAAAAAGAATTGAATACAGATTTCTAAATTATGTGTAGCGTTTTATATGCTGACGAAAAGATATTGCACCGTAGGTTGCACAATTTAGCAGTTTGATATATTTTTAAAATGTTTAAAAAAAAGTTTAATTATTGAAAAATTTCTTTATTGTTGGATAGTTTTACAAAATGCAAACATTTAGCTTTTTGCATAAAACTGTTGTTTTATTTTTACACATATTTATATTAAACAAATAAGTAGAAATATAAAAAATATTGCTTCCACGGAAATACATTGTAAAATGGAATTCTTAAATAGTATCCTAATATATAATAAATGAAAATGAAACCAAAGGAAAAATAGCATGATCATGAAGACTGTAGTTGTTTTGTTTCACCTTTGTTATTACCAAATAATAGGACGATGTATTTTAAAACGTAATTTTGAATAAAATTAAAATTGTTTTCAATTACTTAAGAGAGCATAGAAACATTATTAAATAGATTTAAACTCATAAGAAAGCCTTCGCATACTGCTTACATGAATAACGTTAATAGAGTATATTCTAGTATACTTAAAAAATGTAATTGCACATATGTAAATGACGAAATATTTCGAAGAAAAATTTATATAAATTATTTAAAAAACATATTTTTTGATTGCAATTTTTAATATTTTTTTCGGTTCTAATAGAAGTTAACACTGCAAACAAAATACTTAGAAAGCTTCTAAGCTTTTAATGTATATGAAAAAAATTATATATATAAAAATAAATTTATACAAAAAGCTATAAATGTTTTTTTTTTTTTCAAGAGAACACCTCATTTTGCGGGTTTTTCTTGTTCTTCCATCAACGGCAATATTTTAGTGAACCATTTATTCATGTAAATTGAATAAAATAATTTAAAATTATAAATAAAAAGTTGGCAACAAGTATTTTAATATTCTTAAATTGATAAATTAAATCACTTTTACTTCCAACGAGAATGGATATCGCTAACGTTTACGCATTCTTGTATTTAATTAAATTAAGGTTATAATAAAGATATCACTGTAGATGACTTTTACATATTATAAAACTATATCTTCGAGCATTGCATCAAATTTCTCATTTCCAAGGAGAAATGAGATGTACGCAATAAACAATCAAAAAGAAGCCTGAGAAGGAATGCAATTGCAGTCTATATAGATTTAAATGATTCTTTATCGATGAAGTTGGTACGACATATAATTTTATCAACTCAACAAAACTGAAGAATTTAACTTCCAAAAATTGTGTAATAATGTATAAATAATATCCCTAAACTAAAAATAATATTTATCGAAGTACGATATTTTCATATTCACTTAATAAAATGTGTTTGGAAAGTCTAGTTACTTCTAAATCTCATTAGAACTATAAATACATATATTATATTGTTTTAACAACTCTACATTTTATTTCATTCCTAAATAACAATTTTTAAATTTACATAACCTTCTCAGGCATTTTACTGTACTTCAAATTGATCTGTAAACTTTGCGAAAACATTTTTATAATACCATATTTTTCGTTTGAAAAAACTTTCAGAAAGCTAGGTACATTCTTGGTAGTTAATTCTGAGCAGAATTGAGGATATTTACGGTACGCAGGCTGTATATCATCCCATATTGTCAGGATATCACATTCATCGCTAGAATACAAATACCATTACTTTTAAAATTCACCATTAAATCTTTAAAAACGCTTACTAAGCCAAATTGGAGCAATCCATAATTGATATTATTAAATATTGTATCTTTAATTGTGAACATTGCGTGTAGATGTCGGACGATTGCTGTCGACTAAAAACTGAGTACACGTGTTCAGTACGATCACTACAATATATTGAGAATATATAAATATAATATATATATATATATAAATATAAATACAATGAATTCACCTTATTTGGCTCATTTCTAAGTGAGCGTGATTTACTATTGGTCTTTTGGTGACTAAGTGCACGGTTCCTATGATCTCAACGGGACCTTTAAATAGAATCCATAACATTAAAAAAATAAAGAGCAATCCAATGAAAAGCAAACCTCCGAAAACAGCGTCCTTTTCAGTGTTCATATTAATCCACTCCAACATCGATTCTAATGTATCCGTTGGTTTACTTGTCGGATAGTATTCCTTGTGTATATTCTGTTTAAAATATGTAATAGATAAAACTGTCACTGGCTGAAATAAGTTGACACAAACACTCCACGTGGAGAGTTATGCTAAAGTGTGCAGAGAGCCATAACCTCTGGCTTGAAACCCACTAATTAAACTAAAAGAGGTTCGTGAATCTAACAAAAGGCAACGGATAAAAATGACCCCTACTAACACGATTCAAGGTCAGTGATTCACGGATGTCCACCTGGAATGTTCGGAACATTTATAGGGAAAGTGCCTCTATCTAATACGCTTGTAATGGTCAATCAAGTAAGTAATAACAAAAAGATATCCAATGATGAATAGGTTTTACGTACCACAAATCCGGGATCAGCAATACTCGTTAAAAAAACAGCCAACGATATTGTCCAGAAGATATTACGCTGTTTGTGATACCAGAATCTGGTGCACAATGTGGGTGCTATAACACAACCTTGAGTGTAACATAGGAAAAATAACTTTCTGATACTTAAACCCAGTATAGCAAAGATAGCTAATTGTGTGATACTGTATAAATAATGATAACTCAAGAGATCACGCTTTTTTGCGTTATTTTCTGAGCGTTTCGTTTTCGAACAACGATTTTTAGATTTAAGTTCATTCGCTAAATCATCATTCTTCGTTGAATCAACAGTAGGAATATTCTTAGTATTCTCATGAAAATTACCTTCTGACCCTTTTTCGTCCAGGTATTTTTTTTTATTTTTCAATTCTTTGTTTTCTACTACGTTGACGGACGGATTAGGTTCTATGTCTGTAAACTGTTTAGAATTAGTATTGCGTGAGCTACTTTTCACGTTATTTTTCTTTTCGTTTATTTTATTAATCTGTTGCTTAAGTCTTTTTATGTCGTTCATGAAATTATCATGTTCATTAATTTTGTCTTTTTTTGTTTTAGTCTTTTCGGTTATGTATTTCTCATAATCAAAATCACACTCCTCCAGTAGTTTCCAGCAATCGTTAAGTTCCTTTTCCGTTTCTTTATTGGACATCTCCTTCATCGATATATGGTTCTCTTCAAGAAAATCTTCAAGCACATAGTTCTTGGCACGTTCTACGTTATCAGAGTTGTTCGTTTTGGTTTCTTTAATTCGCCATTTTCGAAAGAACTTCGCCAATACTACAACGCCATAAAGACAATACGGTTTGACAAACATTGTCTTCAACAATTGCCATAGATCTGCAAAGTCTTTTTCTTGTAAATCTGAATTACATGCTAGTAGACTAGTCGTGAAATTTACTTTATGCTGCAGACCCCATTGCAGTATAAGATCACGGTACACAACATAGGGATTATCTACTGATTGGGCGAAGCCTGTCATCTCCAATAAATCTATTATTACAGTCTGAGAACATATGGCCAGTAATATGCCCATGATTACATATTTGACTGTAGACTCTTTACGTGATTCCGTTTCAAACATACGGTATAGACTCATGTAGAACAGAGAAAATACTGGTCCATTTTGCCATGCGAAGAAAAATTTCTTATTGCCAAATGAAAAGTAATATGCAAGCGCGGTTGAAATTAATTGTGATATAGAATAGTCGATTGAAAATGAGACAGAAATAACGTCTAAACTAGAAGGAGCAATCATAATTAAAATTTGGGTTGCGAAAATTATTGAAGAGAACTGCCAACAAAGCAATGATATCGTGGTAAGTATTGTTAGTTTCAGTACCTGCAATACAAAAAAAAAATGAATCAAGTAAACGAAGTTTTGATTTGAGAAATATACCATAACTGGGCGACATTTTTGCTGATCTTTTGAGCGTGATTCACGATCGATATTCAAACATAGGTAAAACATTTGCCAGAAAATGAACGGAAACGCAAAATTTTCACGTGCAATGGGACGATCATAGATTTTAGCAGCATTTTTATGAAACATTATGTATGACACAACCGCATAGATTCCACCAAAAATATTCTCACTACAAAAGAGAATTTTATTTTATAATTATGCTACCATTGTATTATGTTATATAACCTACCTCAAAAATGCTCCATACATATACATAATGAATATCGTGAAGCCACCAAGCACCCAGACAAATTCCAAATAGAATTGAAATGGTTCTCCAATCCCGTCGCATGTTATTTGGGGTTGCGATAGCGGATTTTCGTCTAATGTCCAACACGTGACAATAGGAATTTCAAGTTTTCGACTAATTCGTCTGAAACTATGAAATAGATATCTGAAAGTAAGGAAAAACAAAAAAATTTGTTAAGTTTTCCAATTTATTCTAAAAATATTACAGAAATAATTACCCAATAACAAGTTCGGGTAATACATGGAACCTCTTTAATACATTTACGGAATTTGGATATTCTATGGTCGTGACATTCTTCAACTTCTCATATCCCAACAAAAAGTTGGGTTCGTCTGTGATTGTTTTATAGAAGGAAAAATATAGGGCATCTTCTTTGAGCAACAACGATTCACGCTCTAAATGCGATAAAGATGTAAAATGCGTGCGGGTTTCAAATATTGATCGGACATAATAAATATAAAGAAAGAAGAATCCTACACCTACAAAATAACATTGTAAATTAAATTCATGAATTTTGCAGAGTGATACGGCCGGGTGGCATTGTAGGCATACCAAGGAATGCATGTGAAATCACCAGCAGTATATAATTCCGCTGTTTCATGTTGGTTACTCTGTTTGTAGACTATGTTTAATTCACTTATTTATCGTTATCCATTTGTAGAAAATGTATTTTTTGGACAATTTCATAAATCTAAACGAATGCTATACGAAAACTATAATTTTCAACAGCTGATTGTAATAGAAAGGTTGTCACTAGCCAGCCAACAAGTTATAGGGAAGTTAAAAATAGAATAATGTTCAAATTACAGGGAAGGTTCCACAAAAACAAGTTTAAAGAGTTTTGTACTTCGTTTTGTCTTCTGGATACCTTCGGTTCTTGGATTTTAGGTTGTTTTAACAACAAAGAATAATAGAAAAAAAATAACAAAAAATAATAATACGATAAGGTTTGAAAAAGAAGTTTAAGGTGATCATAGTATTTATTTTTTATAAGTTTCAAGCGCTTCCTTACGCTTTTAGATGTCTAAATATTTTCAATGTTGCTACCCTACTGATACTGTAGTCAACTGACAGTTAAACAGAAATTGCGGTAGTGTGCTTGCTTGCAACTAGTTGTATGGATGAGGTTTTGAAGTTAAATAAAATGGTAAAACCAATTTTAATAATCTTGTTTGGTAAATTTTCATGATATAGTTTATCATATTGCAGAAGGACATATCGTTCATGTTGGTTCTATTCACCATTTCCTGTCTTCAAAATTCAATTGCCTACGACAAGGAAATGACTGTTCACGTCGATGCGGGCCAGAAAGAGTGCTTTTATCACAATGTGAAATATGGGGAAACAATAGACATTGAGTATCAAGTCATCGACGGTGGCCATGGAGATTTGGACATAAGTTTTTCGTTATCTGATCCCATTGGATTAATAATTGTCAGCGACTTCAAAAAGCCCGAAAATATCCATCGACACGACGTGCGAAAAGACGGCGACTATCGTTTCTGTTTCGACAACTCGTTTAGTTCGTTCAACCGGAAGACAGTGTTTTTTGAACTGATCGTAGAAAAAGAAGGCGAGCAGAATTTGGGCGATGAACAGTGGAACGATGCACTTGAAGGACTTACGTCGGAGGAGTATTACGAGATGAAGGTTCAGGATATAATGGATTATATCGGTCGCATTCGAATGCATTTGACAAAGGCAAAACAATTTCAAGACATTTTAAGATCTCAAGAGGCACGCGACCGCAATCTTGCTGAATCCAATTTTTATAAAGTCAACGCATGGTCGTTCTTCCAAATAGTCGCCATGATCATTGTCGGACTTCTGCAAGTTTTCATGGTTCGAAGCATTTTCGAAACCGGTACCCGTATGAGCAAATTTTGGCTGAAAATGAAAATATGATGTATAGTGAAATCTGGATGCGTATTGTGGGTAGAATTGGGACCAGAGCAGAAATATGTAGTATATTATACCAAAGATCAACAAATTTTAAGTATACATAAAGTTTATTACTATAGTCCGTTTCTAAACACTGACCAATTACTTCTAGAGCTGTATGTAGATGGACCTTCTTTTTGTCTTTTCAAAATAAATAATCATATAGTTTTGAAGTGATTGAAGTAGAACAAATTAAGTGAAATGAAGTGTCTAATTTTATATTCAGTTTTATTGGTTAATTTTAAGAATTACTTCCGCGGCGCAGACATTGAGAATAACAATTCATTTTGTCTTATTCCCGCGCGATAATGTTATCTTTTTTTGAAATGATCTATAACCACTTACGAAATTATCAAATTTCATGAATATAGAATCTTTACAGAGTAGAAGTCTATTATCTTGCCATAGTAAATTTAAGCACAGTAGTTTAGACAACGATTTACATATTTTATTTTTAAGTTTATTTCTCAATTATTTATAATAAAAATAAAATAGAATTTGTAATTTCATATTTATAAAATGTCTTCTAAAGCTAATGAGCAATACATAAATACATATGTAAATGTCATCACATATTATTAATTTGTATACCAATTTTTCTATTTTCTTTAAGCATCTGGAATGAAACTCCTGTATCCTTATGGGAGCTCCTCGCAAATCTCTTAATTTTTTTGGCTTTTTGCTTGCCAGTTGCTACACTTGTTGGTAATATGTTTCGTTTCTGGAAGCTTTTGAATCGATCAACCAGAAGACTAGATTCAGTTTTTATGTTGCGCAAGTTTCCCGCGATGTCGTTTACCATATTAACGTCTTCGTCTGGTTCCGAATACTTCAAACGACCCAAACGTTTTGGTTCAAATTTTTTTTTATGTGCTACCGTTTTGCGATGCTTTTTTAATTTATTTAGTTCTTCAGCTTCAGCCAGTACTTCTGCTTTAATGGATTTTATTCTAAAACATTATTGTAAACATTGTATTAAAAAGTAATATTAAATTATAGTTATTACCTGTTCAAATCCGCAATCTGTTTTTTCAAAGCCTTTTTTTCTTCTTGCCTTTTTTGCAACTCTTTTTGCCGCAACTCTTTATGGCGTGCTTGTTTGCTCTTCTTTTTATTTTCTACTGGTGGATTTATTTTCTTATATGGATCTTCATTATTATTATCTTCATTGGATTCTAATTTGTTTTCTTCTTCATTATCGTCATCTAAACCAGAACACATTTCTTTTAGTCTTAGTCTATCACGTTCTTCTGGAGACACCTTTGAGAACATTTGAGTTGTTACACGTTTCAGATGCTTCTCTTCTTTAATAATTTTTTCTTCACGATGGACGACAGCACTAATAAGGTCTTGGTGATCTTTCAGCGATGGATTGTAGCTCATACCAGGATGTGGAGTCTCAAAGTTCCTAAAACGTAGTATAATATCCTTTATTTAATACACATAATAGATAGACTTGACTATTTACTTAGCTTTTGTAGTACGATGTCGAATACTGTCATGCACTTTAATCACTGGTTTTCCTATGTTCTTCGTAATGTACAACGAAAGGTCTTTGCTTATCCAGCCCTTTTCGTCCTTTAGGCCAGGAATCTTATCGCGGAAGTCCTCCTCAATCCAAATATCCTTGGCATATTTTTTACCGTGATCATATTTTTTCATTTTATTTTCCAGTTTCTTGTAATAAAGGTTACGATCGTTGTTTGCTTGGACATGTCGTGGTTTCGACGGATTAAGTACCTCTTCTTCGATAATTCTTCCAGACTTCTTTTGTTTCACATGGTTTCTATATGTAGTAATTAATTAACTAGATTATTTTAAGTTTTTTTTTTTTTTGACTATTTACGAGACTATTAGACTATTTACCTCTTAGAAATTGGATCCTGCACCTTTGATGTATTCACCAATGCATCCAGTGACCGTAGTTGTTTCTTTGCGTTCAGTTTTCGTTTTTGTTTTTCTGTAAGTCCAGTTTTTTTTGCCACCATTGGCGTGGCATCCAATGTGAAAAGGTCTTCATCCTTTTTATGCGTAAACGTTCTAAACCGAAGAAATATATATTATTTTCTTTTTGTGAATTTGAAAAGAAAGCCATACCCTTACCCAATACGTTCCTCTTGTCGCTGTTCATCTAGGTAATCCTCTACATCTTTAATATCTGTTTTACGCCAGGCAGATTTATTCTTCTTCGAAATCCTCTTTTTTTTCTGCACAGACATTATTGTATATCGGCAGCTATTCTCAAATAAACACACGTGCAAGCAACCTGGTTGGAAAAGAGAGCAGTGTTCGTAGATACGAGTGATTACAGATACATGGTATGAACAAATTAGTACTATTGTTGGTTAAGTACCGAGTACTTAACATCCATACTTTTAGCACCAATTTTTTTCTTAAAGTCTTCACTCATGCAATACTACCCGAAACGTTATACATGTTTCTATAACTCAATTATAATTTAAATAGAATACTGCAGAGGAATAGAGCTATGCATTCTTAGATAAAAAAAAATAATAATTATATATATAATTATATATATATATATATTTTTTTTTTTTTATAGAAAATATGCTAGATATAGTTTTGATTTAATTAATAATAACAATATATAAAAATATTTATTTCACCACCCTGCCATTTCCGAAAATTAAATACGTCGCTTGAATTGATTTTCAATGGTAGTCTTGTGTTTTACGGGTTTTCGATTCAATTTTACACATACGCTTTTAAAGCATTTTGACAACTGCGTACAAGCAACATTGTTAGTTTAATGTCTACTAGCTAATCTGTGGTTAAACCGATAATTTTTCATATTTGTGTTTTCATTTCGGAATATTCTATGGCTAATACTGGAATCTAAGTTCTTTACTGTGTAAAACATATGTGGAAATTATGTCTTCTAAACGTAAGAAACAAATAAAGGAATGTCATAATTAAATCAAATGTATGTCTTTAATAGGACTTAAGCTGTGCCAGTATGGAGAGAACTGCTACAGAAAAAACCCTATTCATTTTGGGGAATATTCGCATCCTCATCGTAAGAGTCTAGTCTTCTAAAAACCAAAATAATTGTCTATTTCCAATTTGCAGTTGATAAAATATATGAAAATGGATTAAACCCCGAGACGAATGAATATACTATTCCAGACGAATACTTTATGTCTTCGGAAGTTATTAGTCAACAACTACGGCTTTTGGAAAAGCTTTTCCCAAAAGAGACGAAGCCGGGGGTTTCGGGAGTGTTATCAGTAGAACAACATCAAAATATGCAAACAAATCAATTTTCAAATATTCCAGCACAAAAGGTTAAAAATCAGTTTTTAAGAAATTAATTTAAATTATTGTTTAATACTTTCGTACGGATATTTTATTTCACAGTTAGAAAATCCTATGTCTTCGGAATCAACAAGTAACTCTCATGAAATAGAGAAACGGCGTGGTTCTCCCCAAGCTGGCACTTCAAAAAATACTCAAAATGTATCAGATGGAGAATCGTCTCATCTCATTAAGAAACCAAAGATTACACGTAATATTAATGATTATATTCCTGTAGTCCTTCCTAAAGGGCAAATGTCAAAAAAATTAGAAAATGCTGCTCCGTATAATATGTTTTTGACCGCAATAACTGATTGTAAGCCGACTCATAACGAGTCTTTGTCAGTGACATTGCAAGGTGGGTATTTCCAGAAAGTATTTATTAGCAATAGCATAAAAATGATCGCCCGTTTACAGAAATTTTGGACCAAAGTTTGGGTGAAATAGAATCTTCTGTGCAAATAAACTTTATGGTGGATATTGGATGGTTGCTAGGACATTATTATTTTGCAGGCATAATGTAAATTTACCAACCTCTTTGAATAATGTATATTAATTTTAATTATTTTAAGGAATACACCATTACTTGTTTTATATGGGGATGAGACACAAGAGTTAAAAACAATTCATAAAAATCATCCCCATATAACTGCAATTAAAGTTAACATGCCGACACCCTTTTCCACATCTCATAGTAAGATGATGCTTCTGGGATATAAAGATGGTTCGATGCGAGTTGTCATATCCACAGCTAATTTATATGAGGATGATTGGCATAATCGAACGCAAGGAGTGTGGATTAGTCCTAAAATGGCTGCTCTACCAAACGACGCGGATACAGTATTAGGTGAAAGTCCGACAGGTTTCCGCCAGGATCTAATGCTCTATTTAGCTGAATATAAGGTGGCTAAACTTCAGCCATGGCTAGCACGTATACGTAAATCAGATTTCAGGAGCGTTAAGTAACTATATTTTTTAAATTCTTTTTATTTTATTTTCTTTTGTGTTTTGTAATGACAGTTGAATTTTAGTGTATTTTTTATAGGGTCAGTACCAGGAGGATTTCGTGAAGGTCCTAGAGGCTTTCCATGGGGACATGCCCGCTTGGGTAGTTTACTTAACAAACACGCTACTGCTATTGATGAAAAGATACCAATCGTTTGTCAGAGTTCAAGTATTGGAAGTTTAGGGCCAAATTTGCAAGCCTGGGTTCAACATGATTTCTTGAACAGTCTCCGTAAAGATTCACAACCATTGGGTTTACGTAAAATGCCTACATTTAAAATGATTTATCCCAGTTTTGGAAATGTTAAGAATAGCCATGATAGGTTGTTGGGAGGTGGATGTTTACCATATAGTAAAAATACTAATGATAAACAAACATGGCTTAAGTCATATCTTCACCAATGGAAAGCGAAGACTCGATTTAGATCACAGGCTATGCCGCACATCAAAACTTACACACGTTTCAACTTAGACAAGAAATGTGTTTATTGGTTTGTGCTAACCTCTGCAAATTTATCAAAAGCTGCTTGGGGATCTTTCAATAAAAATTCGAATATTCAGCAATGTTTACGTATTGCTAATTTTGAAGCCGGTATTGCGTTTCTTCCCCGTTTTGTTGTAAGTTTAATCATTTGTAAGTAACAGTTACCAAAAAGATGTTTCGTTATAGATTGGTGAAGAAACGTTTCCACTTGATTCGATTAGAGATGGTATTCCGCCTTTTCCTCTGCCGTATGATGTGCCGCTAACTCCATATGGGCCTGATGATACGCCATTCTTGATGGACTACCTTCATTAAATACTATTTTATTGTAATCGTTATTATTTTTGTATCTTAATAATAAAAACAATTAACACAGTTTTTCAATGTACCTGATTCGCAGTAATGCAGCGTAATGGTATGTGAAATGTCTTTCAGCAAACTTTCTCCATATAACACAAGCAGTTATAAGCTTACTGTGTTTCATAGCATTCAGTTGATATTATACTCTGGTTGAAGAAAAGTGTTTTTACCGAATATAACCAAGGTTTAAAAACAAAAAATGAGTTCATTTATTCCACGTCGACGAAAATTTCCTTTTCAGATAAATATAATTGAATCCAATTTAAATACAGAACTTTTAAAATATTTTCTTGGTATGTTGGATAGAATAAGAAAATACTTTAAAAAAGAGATAATACTTTAATACACCCAGGTGAAAAAACTGGCTTCGTGCAAGTTGGACCTGAGAAATATTTTTTTCCCTACAAGTATATGCACGAAGCTGAAGCATATTACAATTTTCAAGCGAGAGCTGATGATATATGGATTGTAACTTTTCCGAGATCTGGAACAACTTGGACCCAGGAAATGGTATGGCTGTTAGCAAATGACCTAAATTTTGAACTTGCGAAGACGAAATTATTAACTGAAAGGTTTCCGTTTTTTGAGTGAGTGAAAATTTGTTACATTCCTAGAATCAATGCATGTTTTATTATTTTTATAAAATATTTTATATAATATATATATAATATATTTTATAATAGTTTAGAATATCTAAAATGATTGCAGAATTCCTAACAGATGTAAAATAATTTTAGATTTTCTCTCTTCATCCATCCCCAAATAAAGAATGAACTTTTGCACGAAAATCATAATGACAGGTGCAAACTCGAGTTTATTGAAAAACTTTCATTGCCAGGATATGAAACACTGAACAATATGAGCAATTCATCAAAGCGTTTCATTAAAACACATTTTCCTTTCTCTTTACTTCCTCCCAGTGTTATGGAAAAAAAGTGCAAGGTTTAATAGTAAATTTGGTACGATAGGTTGTCAACTGTTTTGTTTTTTGAAGGTTATATATGTCGCTCGAGATCCTAAGGACGTTGCTATTTCGTACTACTATCTCAACCGTTTGTACCGTACGCAAGGTTTTATAGGAGATTTCAAGCAATATTGGACTTATTTTGAAAACGGATTAAGTAAATATTGAACATTTACAATTAAAATATATATTTTCAACATAATTTTCAGATCCCTGGATGCCGTACTTCAGTCACCTGAGAGAAGCTATGGAAGTTCGTCATCTTCCTAATGTTTTGTTTTTAAAATACGAAAATATGTTGGACAACCTAAGTGATGTAGTAGAACAAGTTGCTAATTTTCTAGGCTATGAGTTGAATGCAGAAGGCATGGAAAATCTATTAAACCATCTAAATATATCGAACTTTCGTGTAAACCCCTCCGTAAACGGACATGAAATGGAAGAAGCAGGATTACTTAATAAAGATGAAGCAAGCTTTATTCGCAGAGGAGTAAATGGATCGCAGGAAGAATTTGCAAAATATCCGGAATTAGAAGCACGGGCTGATAAGTGGGTTAAAGAACATTTAATAAATTAATAACTTCAATGGAAATTTATTGTGTTCATCTTTAGTGGGGTAAGGAAGAAGGCAAGGCATTCATGGTCTCAACTTGGTTGGTCTATTGTTAATCCTTCGTTCGTCTCATCCAAATTCTCCTCGTGGAGTCCCAATCTGCGTTCATACTACTTGGTTTTATCACAATCTCCCACTCTCTGGTGGACTAGCTAAAACATAGTATAATAAAGAATAAAAATAATATTTTCTTTCGAGAGTCTAACTTTTTTCGTTCTCTTTTTTGTGAACTAATGTTTACTATTTTGTATATGTACTCTGAAATGCTTAATGCATCGGTAGCATAATGCTAGAAAGAGTATTATGCAAATTTTTTTTATAATTAAATATGTATATAAATTTGTTATAAGGAATTTTATTTGTATCGAATTTTTTTAATTAGTACATTTTTAATAACAATCACATTTATTTCATTCATTTTATTTAAATATTTATGACAATAATAATACTTTAAGTTTATTACTATTAACAAATCAATGGATAATTTCAATTTTTGAAATTGGATAAAGGACTATATAAACTTATTTATATAAACAGTTTCACCCCCGTTCTACACTTTCGACATATTACGTCATACGTTCATGTTTCGAGAATTTTACTATATTAAATTTTTGCAATGTTTTTATATTTATATATTATTAGTTCACCGGAAAACCGATAAAATTTGTCTATTTATGGAAATTGTATGTTGTATTTGGTAATATAATTTTTATATTATTATAATATTTATCTTGTATGAAATATGGATACTAAGTATTTTTTGAAAACTTTTTTGTAAATTTCTCGTAAAAAGTAAAATTCGGCATATTTCCTCAGCCGATTATTTCTATGAGTTATCTCAACAACTTTGGCAACTGTCATCATTTCAAATGGTAGACATTTATTGTTATTATTTATTATTTTAATTAATGTTCTAAATTATTAAATTTACACACGAAAAATCAAATACATTATTCAAATGTATAGTATATAATTGTTCATCGATTATAATTTTGCGACATTTGCTACTTTTAAAGCCTACTAATTCATTTGAATTTGGACATTTATTCGGGTTCAGTTTTTTGGCGCAATAATATTTGAGTATACATTTATTTTAGATTCGGGTAGTCGGTTTAGACATGTAGCCGTACTTATATTAAAAAAGTAATCTAATAAAGTTGAGATAAAACCATACACGTTATTAAATTTCATTTAATTTAATAATTCTATGTCGATTGGCATCAATTCAATTGGCGAAGTTGTTATCTTTGTTTGTATCGTGATAAACATGTTAGGCCATTATTTCAAGTCTATTGTATTGTACATTACTAAAAAAAATAACCAATGAAAGAGCACTGCCGTTTTACTTTGAGACCGACATCATACTCAGCTTTTCCATTGCCAAAGTAATGGAAAATGGAATAAAAATGGAATGGAAACCTTCCATCTTGGAAGTGATCGTCGACAGGTGGGACATGTAAGATATTATGTGTACTAAACCACGGTCCCGAGGAGAATAATTATAAATAATTATCATGAACAAGATTCTTACATGCATATTGCATATTTAACTAATTTAAATCGAACTTATAATATTGTCCAATTAATTTACACGAGTTGAAGTACAAAGTCCGTGCTTCCTATGGAAATAATTTCTTATTAGGATTAAGTTAAGGAATACATCTAGTGGCAAATAAAGTTTGATTTAAATATCAGATATTTTAAATCTCATCACACAAACTTATTTAAAGTCTCTCCTATAGTATACAATACTTATTTCCACAAAAAACATTTATTTGGAGCACATGAAAATACCTATAGATAAAAATGTTAATTTAAACTAAATTTTCGTTGCACTATTCATATAAAATATTCTCGCCTATGCCTTGTAATTATTCACTTGTCAAAAAAAAAAAAAAAAATCTTATCCGCTTTGGTATTAACTCCCATTAACGTCTACTGCTAAAGCAATGGATGTTAGGTTTGCATTTCGTCCGTTGTTTAAATGGGATCGCAGTGTTGGTGACGAGTGTGGAATGAGAGAAGCAAGCGGTATGTTATCGGTGCAAGAAAAATCTGTAGGTCCCGATGGGAGTGTCCTAATTAATTCTTTATTTTCAATATGGAAAATGTTTCCATATTTGGCACATTCCTTTAAAGTTGAAACATCTGTACTAATTACCATTGGTGGTGGGGGTGAAGGGGGGGGCAAGGAGTCCAGTTGATTACTTTCCATTAAGCTCAACTCGTTTAATTTGTTTATTTCCTCCGTCGATGGTGGGTCCGGTAGACTTACCATGCTGTCATATGCATTCTTATCCATTCCACCGCTCCCGTTAGTTCGACTAGACTCACATAATATATTGTTTCCGCTTATGAGATTGGTATTTCCTACCGGTTCTTTGTCATGACTTTCTATATTTATATGTTCTAGTTCTTCATTATTCTTCACAGTTTCGTTCCTCTTTTCTTGAATTGGGTTGCAACTCGTCGTTTCTGCTTCTTTCCCGTTTGATACAGTTTGCGATATTACCTGACAGTTGTCAGTCGTTTGACTATTGTTTGTAGTACGATCCATATTGTTGCCGTTTTCCGAAGTGTGGTCATCATCTGTGGGTTCACTATGTCTTATTCCCGTTAATGGAAGTTGGACTATAAGCGATTTGGTCGCGTGGTCTGGATGTTCTAAAGAATACAGTTCTTGATTTCCATATGAGTATCGCTTATTTGAATCAGCGGATGAAGTTGAGCTGATGTCAGATTGTGAAAGACCAATGTTTGATTGTTTGCATCTATATTCATCAGCAACATATTTATGATCGACTATGGAACTCGGAGAAGGTATTGGTTCTTCGACTTCAACTATCTGATGCAAGATCATCTGCAGGTCTTCGGTATTGTTTACCTTAAGTTGTTCCAGCGGCGGCTGATGAATCTGTACCTCTTCGTGGTTTTTAATCATAATTTTGTCTTGCGATCCTGCTGATAAAGGAGACTCAATTTGCATTCTACCTATGCCTAGTAAACGCTGATTATTTCCGACATCGGGGCTGTCCGTCATTGATTTTGAGTCTATTCCCCGTGATACCTCCACTACGAAGATGCCGTCTTTTTCAGCGGTGTTATAATGCATTTTGGTCTCTCTTGCATCTCGCGAGATATCCTAAAATTAAACATAACATTAAAACAACGATCTCGATGCTGGCACATTCGTGGTCGTACAATTGATCAAAATGTACAAAGTAAGATATGTCAGCAGATTCAAGGTATAAAAAAAGAAATCATATAAATATAAATTATGGATTGTCCGATTTAATTTTGGGCACACAACGAAAGACACTGTATCTGGTCGAAGAGAGACATTCAATACAACTTTACGCAAGACAACATATATTAACATCACAGTATAGTTTATGTAAATGGAACACAATTATTATAAGAATTCGCAGATAGAGAAAAATACTTTTAACATGGCAATGGAATCAGTTATATTTAAACACACATACGCCGTGGCACACTTACGTTGCGCTCTTCAGTCTCAACTATTAGATGATTATGTTTCAGAGTCATCGTCGTTATTGAACCATTTGGGCCCGTGTAGCTCCTAAAAATGGAGTTGGACGAATCGTTTAAACTAAAATCATGCATAACCGCAATATTCTCGGAGGGCTTTTCGGTCGGAACGTAATTTACATTTGAGGGTATATATATTTGGTCGCGGGAATTTTTCTGATTATGTACGATACTTTCAATGATGACGTCAGTACTTGCTATAGTTGGCAAAATTTCTGTTTTAGACCGCTGCGAAGTGTGCTGAAAAGAATGAGAGAGCACATATAAAACACAGCTTCTACAAATGTAGTGGAGGATGGAGAAGAGTTTTTGTTGTCTAAGTTTTAATAATCCTAGACAGAAATTTACCAAGATGTTTGGCTCAATTGCTATGTACAACGATATTATACCCTGATGCCAATACAAACCAAATATCGACTCCAAATATTAAATGGTTATTAATATATATTATTTACTTAAGTATTTTTCGCAATGCATGGGTATTGCCTATCTTTATTCTTTAGAATTGTTTATCTTCTTAAGAGATATTAAAATGACTAGATACAGAATATTAACCATGGCCCAGAATTTGCATTTATAACTTTTACTATTAAAAAAAATAAAGTTGTATTTAAGAAATTATTTTGTAATCCTTATCAGAAGTGGAAAAATCTTACATTACCTCATCCGGGCTATCTGTATCACTTTTCTCATTCGCCAACTCGTTTGAACAATAATTTTGTTCCAAGACAGTTACCTGGTACTTGTGGTAGAGGTAACTAGAACGAAAACGCAATATTGATTTTAAAAATATAAAAAGTTAATAAATACTGGTTCTGAAAGAAAAATGTTCATAATTCACAGATCACATCAATGTCAATAATAATTACGATACAACTCATTTTGCATTCATGTCGTCCATTACAATTATGTGATTATACATGAACATACATATTTATGTTTACATTGAATATTTATGTACGAATATTTATAACATTGGGACTCACCGTAATCCAAATACAAGAAATATTGCAACCACAAGTGGAAGAAGGGTAGCAAAACAAGCAAGAAAGAGTGTTTTCCAATCATTCCAATCTGGGATATAAAATTATATCTATTGAAATCTACCCGAATAACACAAGCTATGGATATTAAAGAGAACACTTACTTATTTCTGAATTAGTCTCTGGACTGGAATTAGTCTCTTCCAAGATCGAAAATGTTGTTGCATTACCTATACGTTCCGCTGATTCAATGGTACCATTTGCTATCAGTTCAGTTCCATTCTTGTACAATTCTCTCATGGTAACATTTTCTACAGTAGACTCTACAAAACTGGCCACATCAGCAACCAATTGATCATTTTTAAAATGACTTGTTCCTGTATTTATAAATATTTGAGTGAAATCAGAATTGGATTTTTCTCTTTCCAAATTTTCTTGGTTCCCAAACGGATAGGAACCTACGACACTATCAAATCCGCCCCCTGACAATACTCCACCTTCATTTATTAAATCTCCACCGTACTGTATGGAAGACTCAATTCTTTCGATTTCGTTACCTCGTTGCCCAGTCGTCTCGTCTGGTACGAAGTCTAATGCTTTCAGCTCAATCTGCGGTGGCAACTCGCCAATTATGGGTACGCCTATGGAAATTTCAGGTAGAATCGCTGGTTGAATTATAACTTCTCTACTTTCTGTAGGCGACATTGAAGACGGAGAAGTTACACTCTCAATATCAGATGACTGTTCAACTTCCATAATTGATTCTCCAACATATGTAACATCCAAAGGAGGAATATTTTCAATCTGATTAAAAATGTTAATTCCATTTTTGGTAGTATGGATTTGAGATTGTGTATTTTCTTCCTCTAAATGATATCGTTCTTTATTAATGCTATTTGGATGAGTACTACTGACATAATTGACAGGAAAGAATTGATTTTCTAATCTGTTATGTTTGAGTTGCTGATCGAAATTCGCGTTGATCGCCGGTAGAGACTCTGCTACTTTTACTTCCGTATTAGAGATGTAGAAAATCGTGTCTGAGTCACGATCTGGTAGCAGAGTTTTGGGAGAAGTGGGTTGAGGTGGTGGTGAATGTAAATAGTTAATTTCCTCCTTCCTAACATCCGGCAAAAATAAATCATCTGAAACACGTGGCTTTAAATTCTTTTCTTCTGAAGTATTATTTCCGTCAATATCTTTAATAATATCTGAAGATGAGCGAAAAGTGAAAATTGGGTTGACATTTAGGTTTTCAATACTCCCACTGGTTTCCGTGTTATTATCGCCAGTATCAATTACTTCTACAACCAGCACTTCCTCACTCCGTTCACTAATTTCCTTCGGTACTGAAGATGATACGGAAGAATTTCTTCCCAAGAGAGGTTTCGAAGAAACGTCCGTTTGACGGTAGGAGAACTCCAAGTCCTCACTATCATTGCCTAGACCTTCAGAAACATTTATGTGAATCTCAATTGCAGCAGGTTCTGGTCTTCCAGACGCGATGGATATTATTCCCATAGTGGATTCCTCCGTGGAATAGTCTGCGTGATCAACAACGTATTGTGTAAATTTTTCTTGACTCAAAGGTGATAGCGGGGGTTTTGTAGAGTTGACTCCGAATTCGAAAAGGGACCCATCAGTTTCTCGAAAATTTGTTGATGACACTATTGAATCTACAGTCGAATCATAAACTTCTATTTGAATGTCTGAAATTTTCGACTCAGTTTGTTGGTCATTTTTAAATTTTCCTTCTTCTTGTTTACGTGTATTATTACTTTTACTACCGATAGAAAATTCTTGAGGTTGAAAGTTATTTGGCAATCGTGTTGGTGTGGTTTTAAAATCTGGAACCTGAAAAACTGTGGAAGACAATAGTGTATTGCTGGGTGTATTGACGGGTTTATTCATTTCTGTAGTTCCAGCAGTTGTCTGTTGCATAAAATTGGTAACCATTTTTTCCACGAATGGTCTGTTCATTGGTTGATGATTTCTTCCGTTTTGAGGAACGGGAACAGTTTTATTCATTAAAATTGGACCTGAAAATCCATTTCCTACTGGTATCAGAGAATTTATTTTGTTTTTGGAGACGAACGTGTTTTCAGGGCTATTTTTCAGAATATCGCTTGTGGAATCGTCATGTGTGGCAATTAATTGCTTCTTCTTTGTTATTTTAACTCCATCGTGTCCACTGTTTTCTAATGACAGGGTTTTCCCATTATTATTTTCATCATGATCTTCTAAGTCGATTAATTTCACAATCTTATCTCTATCCTTCTTCGTTTTTATAATTCTGCGCGTAGAGTTTCCTGTGTGCAATTTCGTTTTATCTACATGATTTAATTCTAGGTTTATTCCTGTGTCATCCATACTTTTATGGTTTGAGTCGAAATGTTCTTTTATATTCTCTTTAAAATGCATAGCAAGTTCCTTATTTTTGAACATAGATTTCTCAGTTGTTTTCAAGTGGGCGGGAATATCATTTTTATTATTACTTTCATTTTTGGCTTGTGTATCTTGAAATTGAGTTTTCCAGTGAATGGTTGAGCCATTATCCGGTTGTACATCTTTTAGGTAATGAAAGTCGATAACTTTATCATTTGGAGAAGAGAGTTCCCTTACTTTTGCCATATTTGCAGTTTCATTAGTAAAATGTTCGGAATATTTTAAATCTTCTTCCTTGTTCGATTCGAATATCGCAGCAGGTGTATATATATTGGTTTTATTAAATGGATCTTTCCCTTCATCATCAATCAAGCTTTTCTTCAATTCATCAATAACTGATGCATTCGTGGAATTAATTGGCATTTGAATAACTCTTTTTAAGTTTGAGGAATCATTTAAATGTAATGTTAAAGTGTTATTGTCCTTTTTATCGACATTTTCGTTTCGAATTTGCATGTTTAAACGATGGAATGTTTCATTATAGACATCGGTTGCATTTTCGATAATACTAACAGCTGTAGTCGGGATCTGTTTTTTTTCATCCATTCGTAGTGTTGAATGATGCGCCGGAGCAGTATTGGAAATTTTCGAATGCAAAGTTAAAATGAGAAACACAAGAAGAAAACTATGAAAGAATCCAAATTTTTCTTTCCAAATGATGTATAGAACTTTAAGCTCCATTCCACCTCAAGAAATGTATGTGTTGGTTTAGAACAGTTTAATATTTGATGGTATGTTTTATAAACCAGTTATCTAGATATTTTTTTTTTGTTAAAGGAGAAAAAAAATATATATATTAAATTAAAAAATTGAATATCATAAATGTTGCTACATATTTAATAATGAAATACCGATGATATGATTAAACAAATAATTATTTGCCATATATCGATGATACTTTACCGCTTAGGAACATTTATATAAGGTTGTCCATTTCCTTAAATAAGGGCTTGAACATTAATAGGACCATCCTTCCCTTATATTTTTAATTTTTGGTTCTACTCCCACATACACACAATATTCTAGTTCTTGTTCCGGCAATCACTTTCAAAGCGACACACCCGAGTTCACTTTAAAAAAGATACGGGTGTGTTTTCAAAAACGCTTGTTTTGCAAAAATATATTACGTATTGAAGATAATCACAATAAGAAATTGAATACATTTATTTAAACCATTTTCTTATCTTCTGTTTAGACAATTTAATATTCATGCTTAATATGTACGTGAGGCTTCTTCTTCAAGCCTTATGGACCGAATGCAAAAATTTCAGAATTTTCTGCTTTTCTGCTATTTTGTAGATTGGAATGACGAAAGCTTAAAACATGCTCTATCTAGCGCATGAGCATTGCTCAAGAAAAGAGAGCAAGTAAAGGCGGAGAATGTTTTTATTCCAAATTTAAAGTGTATTTGTGTTCTTTCTATTATTTAAAAAATATAAATAATCAAAATGTTTCAATGCTTCATTATAAATACAGTTCTATTAAATATGTGGATTTGTGGTCAACTATCTAATTTTAAAAAGCATCCTTCCAGATAAGCTAATGGAAGCTTTTGTTTAGTAATAACAATGGCAAAATTTCATAAATAAAGTTTCAGTAGATAGCATATACTTCAACCATGGTAAAAGGGGTAGCTGTTCTGAAATGCCAACAGTATTATACAATAACTATAATATTGCTGGAATCTTCTTATGAATTGTATAACTGTTGACAATTTGAGCAAAGTTACCGAACCCTTTGCAAAATCAAATTTATTTACAATATTCCTGCACAGTACATAGAACACAGAACACATCGGGGCGACAGCTCTTGAAGGGTTTTGGCCGACGATAGGTGTTGCGTGTTTGTAATGTTTGACACAAGTATAAGAGACATACAACATCATTTTACGGCGAATCCGGACTGCTAGGCGAGAGCTTTAACTCTGGGAAGCTTTATATTTTTGGCAGTCACCTAATACTCGTAAGCTACGCACTAAGCCACTGAAACATGTCCACCAAAGTATATTATGTAATATACGTACATAAAAATAAATTTAAGTGTTCGACTCCTTCGCATGGTTCATCTTCTTGTGATGAAACTTTGGTGAGTAGTGAAGGGTACGTTCGCTATTGTTTCGCGTTAAAAGATTACGATGACTATTACAGTGTATTCGAACTTGTTTTCACAAAGATCACTTTAAAATACTTTGGATTAATATTTTTTTATTGTAATAGTTCTATTTACCTTTTGATTCGAATAATATTAATATTATTTTTTTTTCTAAATGTTATAACTTATTATGCAATGAACACCCTCAGGGGAAAACTTTAAAACTTAGCGGATAGCGTAGAGAAGTGAACTGGATAAACGAATCGAGTTAAACCTGGTAAAGTAAGAATTCAACAAGGACTTTGTATTTATTGATTAAAATTATTTTATTGAAATAGAAAATAATTTTTTATGTTAAAATGAAAATATCTTATCTTTTCAAATTTTCTTCCTATATATACGACGCCTTTAGTTAACCGAAGAGCTATTATTATACGGGGTTGTGTATATTCATTTTGTCATTCTGTTCGTATAGTATTAAAGGAGAGGTTATAGGTATTGAAAATGTTACTTGATCAAGTGATGTCCAGTTATGTGTCTGTGAAAATATGTTCCGCAGAAGCGCTACCGACTTAGAATTTTCTTAAATTAATTAAATTAATATAAATAATTATTCTCTTTATATTGTGGTTTTAATCCGTTATTTACTATGGTTAAAACGAAAACAATAACAAAAAACAAATTAATATAAAGTTCTTTACATGTTCAGTTCTTTATTTTATAAAGAAAAAACAATTGTCAGTATTTATTGCAGAAGAATTTAGCTAAAAGTCCAAAGTTCTTATTACAAAAAAGATCCGTTAGGATGTTAACTTCGACTTCAAACTTCTGTCCATATTCATATTTCTCCAATAGCACACGCGTTCATTTTACAAATAATACATATAGGTACGTTTGAATTAACCTGCCTTGTCATCTTCACGCCAGACTCAACGAGTAGCATCCACCCCAACTTATCGCTATAGAGGAGGAAGGAGGCTCGCATTGGAGTTGGCCCCATGTGACATTGAGCGCGATATAACTTTTTATTCGTTTGCTTAGAACGCTGCTAGGGGTGAGAATTCCATGGCAGCATCAGCCAGTTGGGGTTGATGCGGCAAATGGCTTGCTTGCTTTGTTTTTATTGATGTAAAATTTTAATGCCACGACGATATGCGTGCGCGAAAAATCTATAAAATAAAATTCGTGTTCGGAGCTTCATACGAAAGTTATGGGCTAATATGTGTGTTCGATAAGCTACGCCAGGGTTACAAATTAAAAATAATAATTTCCTTATGTGGAGGATCAGTTTCTCGAATGTGAGCGAAACGTTCCAAACATTTCCCTCAATGTAAACATGCTGTGATAGACTATGCTCAAAGAGACGTGCACTGAGGTCGCTCTTACGTATATATATTTATGTATATATGATGCATTATCCTGGATGTCCTTTCGCTTTCTATACTGAAAGTGTGCTTCCCTTCCTTTTGCGACCTTTCTTGCATAGCTCAAGGGCGCATACACAAGGAGATGCAGATTCACACGCATACAAATGCACTGTATATATGTGTATGCAATAGCAGACATGTCTGATGGGGGAGTAAGAACCTTTGAATGGTGTCCGAAACAACTGCAGCAAGAATTTTCTTTTGAAACGCACTCGCTTGGAAAGTGTTTCATTCAAGTGGCCCTTCATGTCCTCCATCCTCCCTTTCTCTGCATGTTACTGTCTAGAGCTTCTGTTTTCCTTATAGTGTTCCTTATCTCTACGTTAAGTTTAACTCCTTATTTTTAAGCATATAGAATTCTCGTGACTACATTATCGGCGTTGAGGATATATTATAAATGGTGTAAATGCATACAAAGCTCTATCCCCATACTATTTATTTTCTTACGGATGTGACAATATTTAAGCTCAGTGTGAATGCGCTCACCCTTCTTGTTAAGATGACCGAAGATGCGAATCATTTTCTTTTCAAAACTATAAAATGTCTTTTTGCAAGCTGTAAAAATTTCCAATTCATCATATTTTTATGTATTTATTAATCTTAATCTAACAATGGCCTACAAAAGTGTTATTGACCTAACTCTCAGTAATAGGATGAGTGGATGCAATATAGAAAAGTTTGAGTTCCATTAACAATATATATGCGTGCATCAGTTAAACTTGGCTCTAAACAATGGCTAAAGTTGAAGGAGATCAGAATAATCTATTTAAATTTCTAACTTTCTGCAAGACAAAAAATGTATACATCAATTTCTATTGAATCTATGAAAAAGAAAAACCCAAAAAGTAAAGAACAAAGTAATCATTTCAAACAATAAATGTTTTCATATTTTTATCCAGGAGATGCCTACGGACCCTTGCATCTGTAAATGTATTCTTAGAGCCAGAATAATACTTTTATAAAGTGCGACCAAAGCGTTTGTGGCAGAACGAGTGTGTATGCATCATTGCATCGCATTACAAAGCAATACAGCTTCCGGGAGACACTTGACAGCAATGTTTCATTATTATTATTTTTTTTTCATTGTAATTAAAATTCTGTTAGAATGCTTTGTGTACTGGCAGTGTCTGGACTACAAGAAGTATTTCGAAATAACAAATGTGACGTTCCTATTTGCAACTGCTTCAAGTTAAATAAAATATATATTTACATTCTTGGAAACTTGATTTTTAATACAAAAGAAATTTTAGGAATTAGAAACTTATTACGACAGTGTAATACATATATATTGCTCTTAGTTTCGGCTATCGTTTTCACACTCAGCCGACACTACATAGTATTTATTTTGAAGTGGTGTGAATATGGCGTGGCGGACAGGCCACTCCGTATCTGTATCCATCTTCTCATTTGCCAGGACAGGGCTTGATAAATTATAGAATAGCAAGGAATCATACCAACAACGCCACGTCGGTCCCTCTCCTCAACAGAGAAGCGCCTTTACTGCAGCGCCCGCTACATTTTTCGATTCATGAAATTTTTATTTTATTTAAATGTAATTATCTGCTAGAATAAAAAAAATCTTCGTCATGAATCAAAAAAGAGAAAAAATAAAGGACACACACAAAAAAACAAAAGAAAAAAAGAAAAAGAAAATCAAAAGAACAAAAATGTTAAATAAGTATAGTAGAGCGGGCGTGGCTTTTTTGCACATTCAAAAAGCACTCACAGCATGAAGCAACGTTCAATGTGTGACTGGAAAATCAGTGGCGGTAAACGAAGAACTGCGTGCAGTACAACGCAAGTACAAAATACTTTACTCACGCTAGCACATACAAATGAGCAATAAAATGTATTGTTTTTGTGTTTGCATATAATATTTCGACAATTTTTCTATCTTTATAGAATTTGTATATAATTAATAGAAATATAAGAATGTACATACGAATTGAGTATACGTTTTTTTCAATTTTCTGTTTATCATAAAAATTATTAAATATTTATTTGTGCTTTCTAATAATCTTCGGTAACCTAGTAACCAATATAAATAACTTTTTTAATGTTCTCCTAATGTAGCTCCCCTCTTAAAGAAGTAATATATTGATTTATTTCTTTATATCTCTTATTAAATAAACAAAAGAATAAGTAACATTTCTACTATTCTTGAATTCTTAAATCGTGCCGAATTGAAAAGTACAATGTTTTATTGCTTTCATTGCACTTAAGACATGACCAATTATTTTATATCGCAATTATAAACAAAATCAGAGTATGAACGAACTATTTTCTTCTTTGTTTCTCATAAAATAATTAAATCTTAATTTGAATAGGAAATGAATTTAATTGCTATTGTTACACATATCTGTGCACCTACCTTCAAAACATAATTGCAAATGAAAAAATAATACAAACGTATATCATGAGAAAAATCTAAAAAAATCTTTAGAAGAATGTCTAGTTAGAAGAAACCGTTCTTTTGTATTTCATGTGCTATAGGTGTTTTTTAAGTAATGTATTGATAAACAAAATTTTAGTAAGAGATACCAGTACAGGTGTCGCAGTAAATTACAATAAAAAAATCTTTGTGTGATAAAATGGGAGAAACATATTATTTTGGTATATATGTATAACATTAATTAAAAATCAAAGAATAGATATTTTGATGTGTATCGCTCACTTTTTTTCACTCCAGATGCGATGCGCTATACTACTGTAGTATTATGTATTTTGAGTAATTGTTATTCTTAATGCCCACTTATTATGACAATGCCAAGCTTTCGGCAATAGCCCGAACATAACGGACAAACTACTTTGGAAAGAACGGAGGATGAATGATAGTTCTAGTAGTTACCTAACATTTTCGATTGGAATACTTTAAAAATAATACTATACTATGCATTACGAAGCTTCGTCCAATCAGCGAAAAATTTACAAAATCTTGAAGAATGCTTGTATCAGTAAAAATTATGATAATCTGCGGGATTTATGCTAATAATCATGATGTTGCACCAACTAGGGTATCCCAGGATATGTTAGACTGCGTAACGAAGTGGAAGCAGCGGAACATACCAAACAAGGCTACAACCAGGGATCGACTGTTTTACATGGGACCCTCGAAGGGCAAGGCATTACTAATAACTCATCAAAGATGTTCTTATAATTCTTTATGAAAACCAAATTCTCCAATGAGCTATAAACAACAATAGTATGACACAATGGACCCAGAGTAAATACCGTGACATTGATGATATCCCTTCAGTCGTAAAAAATCGTTTTAAGCAATAAAACTTGTTCAAGTCTTTGAATTCAACTTGTAAGGATGCCGATGAAACCCTTAGATTATTTGTAGTTCAAATACGTTTTTCTATAATTTATTGTGAATATGAGATAAAAATAACTCATTATTATTTATTACTTATCATTAAATAAACGTAAAATCATAAAAAAAAATCCGACCACGAAAAAGAGAATTCAAACATACAGAAACATAATTTAGACAAGTAATATTTAATTAATTGAATTTAGAAACATAGAATGAAACATGAAATAACTCAATTTCTGTTGATTATATTCTCCAGTTTTAAAGCCGAATCTCGACAACGAAAGAACTAATTCCTAATAATACCCTATAAATTCTTATAAATGAAAAACTGCGAATTTCGACAATCAACACCAGAGTACGGACCACGAAAAAATATGCAGACATACAACAGACTTCAGACTAGTAATAATTAAATAAATTGTATTTTGAAACATTGCAATATAAAAAACATTATCCTCATCGGAAATTAGTCTTGATTGTCTTGAAATTTATTGTTCTTTGATTAATTAAAGAAGTCGGAGTTATTCTTATCGCTTATAATTTGGGTTTTGATACAATGAAATTATTTTTGGTTTTTAATTTTTGATTTTATGGATTTTAATATTTTGTAAATCATTTTTGTCGGAAATCATTTTTTCGAAATCGAATTAGACCAATGGATATCGGAATTATCATTGTAATTATTATGGGTAGTGGATGATGACCATACACAGCAATATTGAAAATATGAAGGTTTTTCAGCATATAAGGTTGTGCTGGTTAAGGTATTATATTCATTTACCGGCGTTTGTTACTTCTTCTATATTTAATACTTCTTATTGACAAGGACATTTTTATTGCTTAAATATCTTGGTAACCTTTTTTTGTTTCCTTTTAAGATAAAATAAATGCTTTTACATTGGCGATACTGAACCTGATAACTCTTGATATATAAGATTTCATATAAATATAAACAATCAACTGAAAGGCATTTCTTCTCCCAGATAAGAAAAGTTTATTCATAATTAATTTTTGCATCATATGTCTTATTATTTATAGATATTTCATTATATTCCTTGTTAAACCCTTCCTCTCAATTAAGTCTTTAAATCATAATTTACGAAAAAGAAGGCAACATGAGGTAAAAATCAACAGAATATTCAAACTACACATCTACTACATACATCTACTATTGACACAAATCCACCTATCCCTATTAATAATATTAATAAAATTATTAATAATCCACATACATTTATTCCTAATTGACCTACTACTTAACCATCTACTTTTTCTCTTCAATCACAATCTCTTCAGTTGTCTACTTTTTGGGTTTCTTGTCCAGAGGCTTGGTTTATTCAATCAAATATATTCTTCATCACGAAAAATATATCAATTGATGAGACTAAATACAATTTAATAATTATTACTCTTCCGGATGATGCTATGATTAAAGTTTTGGATATACTTCAAAATACGATTAATCAAAAATATTATATAATTAAGAAAACGCTTTGTGAAACATTTTCAATAAGTGAAGATTCACGGATTGTGACCGTAAACCTTCGGAGTTTTTCCGGGACTTGGTTTATTAGCTGGAAAAACCCATTTTTAGTAACGAATTACTATATATCGATAGTTCTTTCTATATACGAAGAAGAGAATTTTAAATATGGAATGATATATCAAAAGCATCCCTTATTTCAAAAACTCATCAGTCCTAAACTTTTTGTAAAACCGTAGTAGACCATAAGAAATTTACATTTTATATTGTCTCCTAGTCTAATTGTATATTTTCAATATTATTGATTTAGCATTTAAGGTTTGGGCAGATTATACGTCTTCTGGCTATTACTAGAAACTCACCGGTAAAATAAACATTTGTATGAAAATCTTAATTCTATTATTAACTTCAGTAAAAAGAAGAGAATGGAATGCATTGAGTAATTCATAGCTTATACTATACAGTCATAATAAAGCATATATCAGTTAAGTAGTTCAATTTCTGTTCAATGTATCTTTTTTCAAAGATAACTGAATTGAAAGGTACATATTTAATGTTCCCGCATTTGTTTCATAGTAATTAGTATTATTTGTATAAATGTTATGTATGATTAATCTTTTGTTTTTCTAAAAGTGATAATAAAGTACATTTAACCTTTTGAATTCTTATAAATTTTTCTTAACAACATCAGTATACATCTTAAATGCAACTCTCCCATTGGCTAATAGCTAAACATATTTCAGACTGGAGGTAGAGAAACACGCAATATGGTGTGCGCATTGAAGCCAATCAGACTATGGCAAATATTTTAAACAAATCTAGGACCATCCCCGTTTGCGCACCCCGCGCACTAAAACCCAAAAAGTAGAGAAGAAACGCCACAACTAGGTGGAGGCGTACACTGCTATTCATCCCGACCCGAGCACTTGTCCAATACAAACTTTTCACACACACGAAGTACACTCCCCCTACATGGAAGAGTTCACTTCCGTCGGCACCGCACGATGTGTTGGGTCGGTGCCATGTGCGTTGGATGGCTGTTTAGACTGAAAATAAAACTTTGAAAACAACACACAAGGACCAATGCAAACGAGAATTTCTAAGCAAATAGGAGCAAGGTATTCATATGGACAGTAGTTAATGAAATATCTTGAAGCGGATAGAATTTATATGGAAAATCAAGGAATTCATAGTGGCTTTCAATTTGATGAGATACATGATAGGACATTATTAAAAGGATCACGTTATTTATATTTGTTTAAGCTTTAAGAATCAATGATCCTTGACTATAAATGTGTGTAAGGAGTGTTTTATCCAAAATAGGAGAACAATATGTATTTACATTACTATAAGAAATGAAAATTTTTATGCTAATGATGAAGGTAGTAAAGGCATAAACCAGCAAAATCATATAAAAGTCAAAGAATACGTATTCTATTCAATGTTATTGCATAAAATTAAATTAAAAATTAAAATTAATAATTTGCTTTACAATCATTTAGATAAACATAACTTTGTATTGTGTTGCACTCACAAATTGGAGAAATGGAGTACGAAAATCATGGGGAATGGAGAAATGGATGAGCAATGAAGGATATATATGATAAGATTCTCATAACCTAATAATTTTAAGATATGAGACTGGCATATCTATTTCCGTTTTTAATAATTTGTGCTAATATAAGGAACATTTTAATATAATAAGTGGGATGGTCGGTCGAGCCCTATTTCTGATTTTTACCGAATCACACACATGCTTTCATTACTTTCTTTGCGAAAGACGTCATTGACAAATACATATCCATTACTCTAACAATCGTTTGCTAAAGTGACTTAGGAGGTAATGCTGTAAAGGACCCACCCGTATCTACATACCACTCAATTCTCAAATCCGTTAAAAGATATTTACTTCTTTGGTGCAAAGATTTTATAATCGTTTGAACTACCTAATTTTATCCATTTCATTTTTAAATTAAAATGTGATTATAATATTGGCGTTGCTTTTACGTAACTGTATAGAAATCCATTTACATTATTTATGGTACATTAAACGCCGATTGACCAATTCCTTCCATTTCACTATAACACGAATTATATTAATATATATATATAAATTATAATAAATTAATATATTAATTAGTATCATAACTTGATCATAACCTCAGATCATTTAAGTCCGTACTTGTGGGTGAAATGATTATGAATCTAGTGGCATTCTATATCCCAAAGTCCGTAATTATATTAGATTATATATCTTATATAAAAACAAGAATACGTAATTTTACTTTATGTTCATGTTTAAAAAAATAAATATTTATATCGATGCCGTTTACATGGGACATTAAGATTCGATTTCTTTCATTGATATAAAAACATTATAAACGCAAAACATCATTGATTTGAGTAGCTTGGTTTGTAGAGCCTAGATTATCGACCTTCTAGTTTTTTTTTTGGCTTATTGACACTAAATTGTTTATGTATACTTTTAGGAGATTAAGAATCATATCGAACCGACAGGTGTAATCAACCACAATAGAAAAGTCATCAGCGTCACAAATTGTCATTATCTAGAAGTAAAACAGCAATACATTTGAGAACGGAATCCAAATGTACGTAGTTATATTCGAACCGTGTACAGAAAAAATTAAACACGGCGAATATCAAGCATGCAAACGGCCGAATACAGACTTAATGCGCCGAATTTGAGGGGAGGCGTCCGACATTCATCCTCTACACCTCTTACCCCATTTTCGTTTAGACTTAAGAGTATGAGGTGAAGGGAATATTTTTAATTACTAACAAAATAAAATATTAAAAATTCACTGAGAAAATAATAAAAAACAAGGAAAAAAATTAAAAAATAATAAAAATGAATAACAAATTTAAAATAAAATACATACAATACATCTCTACCATCTATCTCATCCAATGCAAACCCATACGTGGAAGCAAAAGGACCCACAGAGGGAGCCAGTAGCCTTGCATGCCAACATCATCAACATAATGCAGCAACGTAAACATTTCATTTGTACATATTTACAAGAAAAAATTTTAAATCTCGCAAAAAATCCAAAACAACTGGGAACGCAAATTTTTAAAAAACGAAACAAAACTGAAAAACTTGGGTGAGGGGAAACTACTTATTGTTAGTACATTGTTTTCAATCAGCCAATAAAAATGCAGTCATTATTGGAGCTGTAAAATGCTCGCACTCCGCGCGCTCTGTTGTGCGTTAAGCCCCACTGCAACTCACCACGGTCCACCTCACCACACAACCACGTCAACGGATGATTTTTTTTTGTTTTGGTTGCTTTTTGGTTAAAAATAAAAAAAATAGGTAAAAAAATCCGCTTATTGCACGGTAGGAATGAGTGAAATGCCTATCAGGAGGAGCAGGAAACATCGAGTCGGTTTACGCACAAAAATGGACCGCAACAACACGAATATATTTTTGCTGGAGAATCGTCACTCGTGGTGGAGGGTAGTGTTGTGCGTCCAAAAAATGACAAAAACATAAATTGCCATCCTAAATTTCATTCGAGACCTGAACATGCGAATACTTTTTGCCACTGGGTTGGGAGAAATATTTTCTCAGAGGCGGTAATTTCCAAATTCATTAGATACTAATTGGTACTAATAGGTGGTTACTCATACGACCGTATACCTTCTAAGAAACATATATTTTTCATTAAATAATACAATTTTTCTGTGAATACCAATCTAATTTAACAGAATTAGATGGTGCCATCATTCTATTCTTTAGAAAACAATGATACCCAAGCGTTAAATTTGTGCCTATCTAGAGCTGATTTGCGAAGACCAGCACTGACCAGTAGATCCATTTTGCTCCCACTACTTCTGAGTGAGACTGAACAAAAAAGTCAAGAATGAATGGGGAAAATGCGTTTGCTGAACTCAACCCAACGACTCACCTCATCCACATGCATTTTTTAAACATGTATTTTTTTATATACCACCGACGTACAAAAAATTTGACAAAAACAAAAAAAACAAATGTATTTTTATTTTATAATATTTTTATTTTTAGGTTTGCGTTGGAGTGAGTATAAGGATATATATTGAGTCTACTGGACATGCCCACTGGAGTGGGGTGGCAGGTTGCACTATAATAAAATGCATTTCGCGTTGCATTGGTGCGCGCCCACTCACTGAACCACCAACATCGACACCGACTGCAGTTTCAGCCATGTTAAGAAGAGTTTTTTTTTTTTTCGCATATGCGTCCGTATGTGAGATCGTCTCCCATGGGTCGTCGATTGCAATCGTCCGAGTGCTACCCTGGAATGGTTATATTATATTTTAACAAAATAAAATAACAAAACAAAATCAGCATCAAATAAAAAGGTAGTGAATAAAAAATATATATTTTAAATGCAAAAAAAAAAAACTAGATGACACCAGCCAGCAGCAGGAGTGCGAGGACACACGCACAAGCGAACAAACGAACAAATCGTTGGAAACGTCGTATGAGTGCGAGCGAATGCGCTCCAATATGGGGAGAAGCCCCGTGGAAAATATAAATCAAAAACTCCGCCCTAAATTCAGTACATTAACAACAACAAAAAAAAAACAAAAAAATTAAAAAATAAAAATGAAATAAAAAATATAAAATTAAAAAATGTCTCAAACGATTTACCAAATTTTCCATAAGTACATGAGAATAAACTAATTTAAGAGTTAAACTAATTTTACATGTGAAAGCTCATACTTGCCAATCACATACATAGCTATAGTCTTTATTTTCAGCTATATCCTGAAACCTCCAATTTATGAACCATGTTCTGTTAGTGTATAATTATAATGATTATTATGCTTACGAGGTTGTCTCTGTCTAATGTCTAATTTTACTTACCTTATATATCATAATATTTGTGAATTATCACAATATTTTATTCAGTATACCAGTAATAATCTATTCAAGCTCGATTATATTACGTCAATAATAAACGCGTGTTTACGCCATTAGAGTTGTAGCAGCACGTACTAATAAAAGGGTACTAAAAAGGAATATAGAAAAATATGAAGATTAATATGTGTAAATAAAATTTAAGTGTTAATAACATTTTTTTGATACTTCAATAAATTCATCATTTATATTTACTAATTAAGCAGAAGTTTTTTCCTGTCTAAAATAGTTTCTAATACATAGTTTTGTTTCTTATTTTTATTTTCGAAAGATGTCAACCATATTTCACAAAATGTTTACTCGACTATTTGCAAATATTCCAATTTTCCCTCTAACTCTAATTTTGTTTGTTTTTATGTACTAGATTAGTATTATAAAAATATTTCAAATGATGTGCTTACCTACGAACAGCTTTTATTATATAGATTATGTAAGACCCAAATGAATGATTGCAGATTTTAAAGGAGAATTAAAATTTCTCGCCAAATAAATTTAAATACATTAAATTATAATTATTGCACAGAAATTATACATTAGATATCTATTACGATCACATGCGTTAAGTGTAATGCCACAAATTTTGATGCAAGCATAGCCGTAGGTGGGTATGCATAGTATTAAATCGTCAAACTTGTTGAATTAAAAATAACAAACACTCTTTGCAGAAATACCACACTTTTGCAGATATTCAGCATATGCGAATATATCTTGTTGTGTCGCCTTTAGCAGTTGTATATATATAAGGGGGAAGGAACTGGTTATCAAAATCTATTACTGAATATTATATCTCTAATACTTGAAATAATATCATCATATACCAGTATACCAGTTAAAAATAAACTTCCAATTACTCTATATTATGAGATTATAGAGCGTCCAAGATAATGTTAGCGTGGTATTACTGTAGAAACATTCAGAAACAAAACTGACACGCCATCTATGGTGATTGTTAATCGAATGTTTTTATTAGAGTGTATAAGAATAGATTTATTTTTAATCTTATGACAACTAAAAAGTCCTGCACGTCTACAGCTTATACAGCATAGAGCTTATAATATAAAAAGTTCTCTTCCCTCCACATGTCGTTGTCACCACACATCATTACTTTTGGCACAGAAATAATTTTGTTCCGTATGGAAACACAATCAACCATACAAGTCTATCAGTTTATATATTTGTCTGTTAGATATGTCTCTATTGTCTTAGTTGTAGTGATATTTCTATGCAATTTTCTGCACTTCTGATGCTCGAGACAGGCATAAACAGACAGATATATGAACAGACAAACATTTACTTGAGATTGATATTTGTACGCTGCACAAAGCCAATTTATTTAAAAGACTCGGGGTGTCCACAAAGCGAATCACTCTTGTCGTAGTCTCCAAGAAATTCACGCGAATTGCAGGCCGACGTGGTTCGTCTCTATCGAAGTTTCATCTTTTGTGGTTTTTTGTAATACAATATATATACAGTATTCGGTAAGCCGTTACTTAAAATCGTTTTATTTTTTAGATCTTATTAATAGCAAATCAAGATGTGTGACGAAGAAGCATCCGCTCTGGTCGTAGACAATGGATCTGGCATGTGCAAAGCCGGCTTTGCTGGTGATGATGCCCCACGTGCAGTATTCCCCTCAATTGTGGGACGTCCTCGCCACCAAGGTGTGATGGTAGGCATGGGCCAGAAAGACTCTTATGTGGGTGATGAGGCCCAAAGCAAACGAGGTATCTTAACCCTTAAGTATCCGATTGAGCATGGCATCATAACCAATTGGGATGATATGGAGAAGGTGTGGCATCATACATTCTATAATGAGCTTCGCGTGGCCCCCGAGGAGCATCCAGTTCTTCTCACTGAAGCTCCACTAAATCCAAAGGCCAATCGTGAAAAGATGACGCAGATAATGTTTGAAACCTTTAACTCACCGGCCATGTACGTTGCAATTCAGGCTGTGTTATCTTTGTACGCATCTGGCCGCACAACCGGAATTGTGTTGGACTCCGGCGATGGTGTATCACACACCGTTCCCATTTATGAAGGATACGCATTGCCACATGCTATCCTTCGTTTGGATTTAGCAGGTCGCGACTTAACTGATTACTTGATGAAAATCCTCACGGAAAGGGGCTATTCCTTCACTACTACTGCTGAGCGAGAAATTGTACGAGACATAAAGGAAAAGCTCTGCTATGTTGCTTTGGACTTCGAGCAGGAAATGGCTACTGCTGCTGCATCCACTTCTTTAGAGAAATCCTATGAATTGCCTGACGGACAAGTTATTACCATAGGCAATGAGCGCTTCCGCACTCCAGAGGCTTTGTTCCAGCCATCGTTCTTAGGTATGGAATCGTGCGGCATCCACGAAACTGTCTATCAATCAATTATGAAGTGCGACGTGGATATCAGGAAGGATTTGTACGCCAACAACGTTTTGTCAGGTGGAACCACTATGTATCCCGGTAAATTTATATCTCAATTGATGATGTGGAATTATTAAAGTTATTATAAAACCTCATCGGTTGCATAGGTATTGCTGATCGTATGCAGAAGGAAATTACCGCATTGGCTCCGTCCACAATTAAAATTAAGATCATTGCTCCTCCCGAAAGGAAGTACTCTGTATGGATTGGTGGATCAATCTTGGCCTCATTGTCAACTTTCCAACAGATGTGGATATCTAAACAGGAATATGATGAATCTGGTCCCGGAATCGTTCACCGCAAATGCTTCTAATTATTACGATTGTCATTTTTACATAAATCTTGTTTTTAAAATCCCCCATTTGGTAGATATGTTTTCATTTCGTTCACAAGAATTATTCAAAATAATTTTGAAGATACTCACTTAATGTCAGTACGTAATATTTTTTTTTATTAAATGCTGTATTGCTGTAAAGAATTGAAATAAAATGTTCAATACGCCCTGCAGGAAAATTGTATTCATTACTAGCTAAGGCGATGGAAGTTATATTGTCGAAAAGGTCCAAATGATAGCTTGTACTTTTTCTTCTGCTGGTGTTGAGATAAATTTGTTGTCGACTTCCGACACCTTTTTTATAGAGACAAAAATCGTAAACAGACTTTAAAAAATCGTAAACTTCCTAACATCAAGAAATGAACTCTGGCAGAGTAAAGAAAGTGCAGTATTTTGTTTCTGTGATAAATGCATATATTTATTTATAAACTGAATATGTCAAAATATGACAAACACCAGCTCCTTCAATTTCAGGACCCATTAGGTTTTAATGTACTTCCATAGCAGTATAGTGCTATATTGTAGATATTATTTTTTCCTCCTAATTCCAATGATCCTTCAATAAGTCATCATCAATTGATGTGCAATGAGTGTATCTAAAACATTCGAAAAAATATTAGTTTATATAAAATATATATCAATACATCTTGAATGTTAGAACACCGTGACGTGTAGAGTAATGGAACATTTTGCGTAAATATATGCACCGAAAGGTGTCGTTCTAGTTTATAGTAAGCAGGACGGTTTTTGTATTTATTGAACTTCGTTACGTAAGTTCGTTCCTTGATTTGTGGATGAATACCGTAGAAGTTCGTGAAATTGGCGGAGGACATATCTATTGAACAACAAAGTTGTAAATTTGATTCTTCTGAAAGTATCCCCTCTTTGAAAGTATCTTTCTATAAGAAATAGCCAAATGTTTAAAGCTAAACCCAGTCCCTGGGGTCATCACAAAGTACTAAATTTTAGCAGAAGACCGCAGTCAAGCTGAAACAGAAGTGAAACTTCTTCTCAGCCCTGTGAAAGATGTCGAATATTGAGTTATGTGCGTTACTCCGAGCATTTTATGCAATATAACTGTAATAACCGAATCGTTACAACCCAGCGACGAGCTTCCAGCTTTGGTAGTGCCTGGATGAGGCGTGATGCGGCGAGGTGAGGTCGCACTGGGTCATGAATTTGCCATTTTTACAGCCTCATATTTTCCGGGCGCCATTTCCCTTATTTTGCGCTACAAAATAATAACGCTTAAACTTTTTAGTGTTGTCATTAAATTTTTCGTGTAAGTAGAGCTGTTTTGAAACGTTGTTCTTGTATCAGTATATTTTGCTCCTTTGGCAATGCTTTGAAAATATCTTAAATTTGCTGTTGTTATTTGCCATATTAATATCTCTTCTCACTGCTCATTTCTGTTATCTTACATGCGATGTAAAGCGCTTCTGGATGGTAACTTGCAGATACGGATGCGGATTGCCAGCTAGTGCGACTTCTTGCCGAACTGTGCGAAGCATTGAACTTAAGACCAAGAAAAGCACAGGAACGTACGAGTGGTCTATAAACGTCGATACTGCTTTTTTATATTGTTCAATTTTTTGTAGCTGAAATTACGGAAATTAAAGCAAAGAAGAAGCTGGAGAACCACCATGATCACGAGAGAGTTGAGGACCTACATCCTTGCATCTACAACCACCCCCATTGCCGGCGCCAACACTGCCGCTGCTGTCGCTGTCATAAAACAACGCTACAGCATGCCTTATGCCCTGCTATTTGCGCATTTTTTAATATCAAGGGCGCTTTAACTTCTTTCTCGTTTTTATATTTAATCGTAAAGTTTAGAAACTTTGTAATGGAGGCTCCAGCATCAGGATACAACTATGGTGAAGGATACGGTGGGATTACGGCCACTCCCCTCCCATACACGCAATGAAGCCGTCTTGTAACTAGATAAATGCTTCCTGCAGGCACCCCACTCATCCAGCCGTGGGTCAACATCAGCAGTTTTTTACGGCGCGCACATGAGCGCCATGCCACCATTTGATGCGCCATCTTTGTTTTCTTATTACTCAATATAATGTCTATTTTATATTTGCCTTGTTTTTATTTGCGTTTTCATGACTTCAACTCCGTTGAATAGAATTGCGATTAGAAGTCATAAACATAAAGTTTACAAAATTATACGATCCGTTACAAAATTCGATTACAGCTCAGACATTAAATGTCTCTTCTCATTTAGGAGATGAATGGATAGCCCCACCAGTCGTCTAACAATTGTGTATGTAAAGAAAGCTGTGTATCCTGCCCAAGGTAAATTAGGTAGTACAATAAGAGGAAAAAAATAGGGATATAGAATTCACATAACCCATGTTCGTTTTTCCAATATTTATTTTCGATTCGTTATTGTTTTTTAGATCAAAATCATAGATCAAAATTAGCTTTCGTATTTATATTAATACATATAATTATATACGAATGTATATTAAATTTTGTATTATATATTCTGTATTCTATTTTGTATTCTATTTTGTATTTATTTTCAATTTTTTTTTTTTACTAAACATTTTTGATTTATCCACCCACATCATCTTATTTTCTATATGGACGAAATTAGAGAAGCTGCTCTCCCCAGCTATTTAATAAAATAAGCCTATCCTATGGGCTATTGACAAAATAAATCACACGACCTATTAATCAAGATTGAGATTATTGAAGGAGATAACGAATTTTAGGATTAGATCCTCAATTTGATATCATTATCGAGTTAACAAACTGCTAATGTTGAGCAGACCTAATAACTAAAAATATACAATTTTCCGACGAGCGAGAAAAGCACGAAAGCACGTGGTGCACATATACTGTTCCAGTTCTCATTTCTGTTCTTGCCCCTCAAGTATGGCAGCAAAGAGAAGAGTGCACGTCCAACAACTCCACCATCCCTCGAGCCAGTATAACCGGCAACTCGGAAATAAACGATGAAACCCCAACCACCGTTACCCACTACTCCGAGTGCAATATGTGATTCAGTATGGGTGTGGGTGCAAGTGGGTGCGTTTTTTGTGCCTTACGAAACCAAACCGATGTGAAAAACGGACTGACAAATCGTCGAGCGAGAGTGGAAAGTATGCCAAGCGGCTACGATGTTGAGGCTCCATGGCATGCAGATGATATTTGTGTGGCTAGGTCATTGCTATGGCGATGTGTGAGAGAGGGGTTTGAGAAGTTTTTCTTTTTCTACGCTTGGATAGAGCTTTCTTTTTCTTCTTATGTGGCTGTTGTTCAACACCGTTGCCTCATGGTCACTGCATCCCCGGTTCCTTTTTTTAGTTGTGGTTTGTCTGCCACAATTTATTGAAGCTGCCGATGTTTTTGGTGAATCATCAGTGACACCAGACTAAATGGAGAAAGTTTTTTTATGGACTTCATGGAAATCGTGGTATGGGGAAAATAGCAATCAACAGGTAAGCACCTTCCTCGCCGCATTTATTTGTCGGTTCTGTGATTTGCTTCCTAAATCATAATTTTTGTTATTAATTTCTTAAAGTTTGCAGCTGTACACAAATCTTCGGTTTTTATAAAATTAATATATCTTCAACAAATATGTGACGAAAAAAAAAAACATATTGAATACATTGAATATATTGAATAATATATAAATACATATAAATATATATATATATATATATATATATATATATATATCGTGTTCAATATGTTTACTACAGAATGGCCATTATATAATTCAAATCCTGAAAATTCACATTGGATGTTATGTTTCCGGGAGCAAATCCTTTTACATCTTTAATGGCTTTGTTGAACATTACGGTAATATTGCACCACATTCCTGGCATTAGTTCCGCGCACACAATTTCACGCTCCATAAGACCTAGTTCAATTACCTGTTACAGCCGTCAGATGGATTTCTACGGGCAAAAAGACGCGTGTAAATGCGTTTCGCGATTCCTTACGTTGAGGTTGACTGACGCCAGTGATCTCTCCTGTTTGAATATTTAGTGCCTACGCAGAGATACGCGAAATACGAACTGCTATAACACGAATTTGTTATAAACATAAATGAGCTTAGAAATGAACCCCGCAGGATACAGGATACGTGTGTGTACATGTAAAGTTTTTCTCCTTGCCTTTAACCGCTGACAACAGAACGCGGTCCACATACATTATGGTGGGGTTTCCTTTAACATAGACATAGGCACATACACTCACACCATAGGTTTACATATTGGGTACATTATACAAATGAAATGATATAAGATAAGCATAAGTGCAAATTGGCTTACAAATCAGGGATTTTCATTGTGCTTACTGGCGTATTTTCGTAGTTTTTTTTTTATTCCGTTAGAACTACGTTTTCTCCTTTCCGATTATTTTTTGTTTTTATTGAAATGAAAAACTGCTTTCAAGGTCGCGAAATGTTTTTCGTAAAAGATTATATTA
Organism: Coelopa pilipes; assembly: GCA_947389925.1. NCBI lineage: Eukaryota > Metazoa > Arthropoda > Insecta > Diptera > Coelopidae > Coelopa > Coelopa pilipes. The sequence goes on from OX376700.1 coordinate 37,239,515, forward strand.
AATAAATATACGAAAAATGCAATACTTAAGAGAGTATCCGCCAAAAAGCGATGCACGGCATACAACTTGTATTATTGTGTTAAAAAATATAAGAAGTTACTAAATATTAATCAGTACCGCTTCAAATTTTATAATTCATTCCAATTTCGGGTAAATCAACTTCAAATTTCCTTTACTCACTTATTGTTTAAATTATGAGTAGGTATATCCGATTTAGCGTTAATTAAATATTCAATATAACCTTCAAATAATTGCAGAGGGATGCATATTGTCACTGCATTCATAGATTTCGACAATACCCGAAAAAAAAATATTGCAATCTGATCATATTATCACAATAACTAATACATATGAAGGTTTAGATTGGAGAAATAGATGAGAATACATAAAAAATGTAATATTTTTGCACTCCCAATTATAATTTGTTTCTCTTAAACTGTATTGTTTCTTTTTCAATACATACCTAAAAATCGATATTGAACAATTTTAATCTAGACATTTATTCTAATTTAGACATTTATATTAATTTAGGTAATGTGATATTCTATGATCGGTATGAATGCCCCTTTTATTTTTTCCAGATTGATCTCAAAACCGAAATTTTTATTTCAGAAAGAGTAATATTTATTTCTGAATCCAGCATGTTTGAAGAAATACAGATATCATTTGCCAAAATATAAATAAATATAAATAATAAAAAATAGGATTTTCCACTTTGTGTTCTTATTGAAAGTAATAAAGTTGTTTTCTCATGCTTAAGTTCGAATTATTCAAATTAAGTTTTGCTCAAATTAGAAGAAATATTATTATATTATTTCTTAAATTAGTCGAAAAATTATTAAATCTTAAATTAGTAGAAAAAATATTTCTTAAGTTTTTTCTTCTGTTTTTCTAATCTGATCATTTTTGTCCCTATAATAATAATACCAATTTGCAGTTACATCGATTTAGATTTGTTTCCACAAATATTCATGTTAAAAAACATTCCGTTAAGGGAATGGATTCATGATCTGATTCTTGAGAGGATCTCCAATAACGAAATATTCTCTTCATTTGTTAAGAAGAAACACAAATTCTGCAAATTACACAGAAAAGAGAGAAAATCCTGCACGTGTCCCAATATGTATATAAGCAGTGTGTATATACCGATGGTCATTGTAACGTATGGTTTGGGCATCCCCTATACTGCCACTGTCGCATATCCTTCACGTCAGAGGGGGAGTGTAGAAATTCTCACGCGATAATAAGCTACAGAAAGCTAAGGACAAAGTGAGAGAAAAGAAAAGAATAATCTATACATATTTTTTTTTCATGTATTCAATGGAAAATGTTGGGAAACTGTTTACGTGATTGACCTTGAAATATTGGTATCAAATAAAAGTATATAAAAAATGCTTGATTAACCGTTTCTTTCGAATTTTATTTCGTACCCTACATCATCTCTAGAAACTCTCGAAACCTTAAGTACAACTTAAATATTGAAAATAAAAAAAAACACAACGTATTGACATCTTTTCCTTGTTTGCATGGTTTATACATAGACCGTCCGAACAGCTGAGCGAAAACATACAACTACTTGCAAACACATACATACATATACTGAGAAGACGCCCATGACATGCGAAGGATGAAACAGAAAACGGAATCTTGGCTAGCAACAGGCTTGACAACAACCACCTGTAAGACAGTGTGTTGGGTTTTCTCGGCCAAAAATAGCCTCAAGCGGGCGTTAGATAAACCGCCCACCCTTCGACCATAATGTATTCCAAACAGATATTCAAGGCATGCTTGGAAAAGTGGTGCGCTACCACTACAGCATTGTTCATTCTACGCACTGCTAGTGTTAGTATATACTCCCTTGGAATATTCCGAATTCTTTTAGAGTAATGCATCTTTGAGTTTTATGGAATTTGTTGCAGAATACTATAGAAAAGAAATGTTATTATTGCATGTTAGTTTCCATGGCGCATTAATTTCAAATTTCGATAAAGAATGACAAGTTATTATTGTCTTGTAGAGACACATAATTTGCTGACCTTGATAGTTAATCCATCATAAACATTCCATGAAGTAATAAAAACCTTCACTTCCACAAACTACGTAAATTTCAGATATGCTATGTATGCTATATATACTCTCCTTCTCTTTATATCAAACTGCTATGTGCTATGTAAAGAAAATAAAAGATAGGGAAGTCTCCTTTGGGCTACCTTGCGACAACAGTTACAGTGTCCTTTTGCAAAAGTAATGTTTTGAGAGTGTCTGTGAAGCTTTTGGGAGAAAGCGTCCGTTTTGTCGTATGTTGTGACTACACTTCTTGACCTATCCCCAGGAAAACTGTGTTGGCCTAAATGCCGGGTGTCAATTGAATTCAGTGGTATTAAAAATGTATTATAGTTGCGATAGTCTTAAAAAATATATGTTTTCAATTTCGGAATTGTTGATAAGTCGATTTTCTCTTATACAATTTATTTAGAAACCATGAAACTTCTCTGAAACTCTCTCATAAAACTTTGTGGTGCAGTAAGTACGAATTTTTGTAAACTTAAACGGTAAGAAAGGTAAATGGATAAATTAACAAAGACTTCACAAAGGATGTACTTAGATGCTTATATAATATTTGGAAACAAATTAGCTATTACTTTAGTTAAAACGAGTGAATATCGTTTCAGGGATTGGAAGGATTTATATAAATAATATTAGTTTTCACTATAAAAAAATAAAGTTTCCATATTAAAAATTATTTAACTAATAATTTATAATTAAATATATTAATATATATTTATTGTCTATTAATCTATTGACTAAATTTTTTTTATCGAAATTTATAGTTTTCCATGATTTTACTTTTTGAATTTAGGAATTAACTGCATAGCACACATTTCATTATATTCCTAAAAACCAGTTTAACGCTTGAGATTCGAACAGTAATAAGGCTATAGTTACAGGCTTGTTTTGGTACAATATAATGCAGCTGTAATTCAGAAGGCAGGTATATATATATACATTTCGGGACTTATATAAAAGATGCAGTATTAACAGTTGTATATATGATCATCTTCAAATGTTATCAATGCACCTGAACATATCCACGCATCTACAAGTCTCAGGATCCGGTATTTATGTTAGGGGTAACATACCTACAGTATGTCAAGAAAAGTATTTTTCAACCATTCACATGTCTTGGCCTTATAATCATGTTTCAAATTATATATCCAAATTCCCACTTTCTGTAGAAATAACAAATAAACACATTAAATACCTAACCAAAGCTTATCCTTCTGAAGTTATTATGTCAACCAACCCTGTCCCGAATATGAAATAGCGTGTAGTGTTTCGTGAACCCCCAAACCAAAAGATATGTCTACTATGAACGAGGTTGCAGATGTCAGTCTCCCTCCCTTCTCAGCGTTTAACACTTTTGTGGGAAATTTACTTAATTTCGGACCTTTGGCCTCTCCAGTCTACTGTGAAAATTTCGACCTTTAACCCTATCCTCTTGGTATTTTGACCTAACACCCCACTTGTGAGCACAGATATAAACAAAAAAGAGGTTTATGTACGGGCGATTCATTAGTGACTAAGTGACTAAATTTCAAACAACTTAAGGGTGGGTTTCCTATTCGGGATATTCATGTTGAAATGGTATAAATATATTCACTCTACTAAAAAATTTTCTATCATGCTCAATAGTCAGTAGTCAAAACTAATATATAGTATTTTTCTTTGAAAGGAGTTATAGTATTCTATACGATGAAGTGTTAACATTTTTTAGCATACTTTAAATTTATAGTATGAAACCTAGGGCTTCGTTGACATTAATACAATATTTTAACAATATCAATTAATTTTAATGAAATATTCTATAGTTTTTTATAAACTCATTTTTACAGATATATTCATACCTAAAAAAAATTCACGTTATAAGTCCAAGACCAAGAATACAATATTACTCAGAAATGATCAGAAGCTAAAAAAAAGGCAGAAATAAATAAGAAATGCACAAAAAAATATTTTCGTCGAGAATTGCGGTCTTTGAACTGCCGAAAATCTGACTTGGTTGTGTGCATCCCAGTCTAAAATATCTCAGCTATCTATACTAAGAGGAGAACGCTCTGGGCTAGGGATCGTTCAGTTAAAAAATATAAACAGCAACATTTGGGAGCAGTTCAATTTGGAGTAAGTTTGAGAGAGGAATAGAGGATGATTCAGAGAGAAAGGCATAACAAGAGATCAGACTCTTGACTCTCTGCATGCATTTTGGTAAAAAAAACTCTCAATTTACCAATACGAGGGCATTATTCGGCAAATTATTCTACTACCGAAATTCTCCAACACAGCGGTAGATAATATAAGCCTACTCAACCACGATCTTTCCCCTTATAATTTTAAGTTTGTGTTCGTTTGTAGGGGAATGGAATAATTTTGAGTTGTTTTATCAAACGACAACAACCAAAACAACTTGTAATTCTATAAATGTGTGTGTAGCGGAGAGAAACGAAATTTCGGCAAACTCGAAGCAAGGTCTGACCATGTTAAACAAATACTACCGTACGCGCCAATGTGTTAGTCACGTTCGAGAAACTGCAGTTGTGTTGCAGTTCGAAATACGTAAATTTGAAGCTCGTTTTCTATGGCTGCTCTGCCTATATTGTAATCGGTCATGACGTACCTCGCCTTCCCTATATATTTCACATTACTTTTTCCTTATGTTTAGTTAAAAAAGAGTGTTTTGAAGTATGTATTAAGTAGAAAAAGAAAAACAACAGAAACTTGTATGGAAGCCGTTAACCTCGAACAACGATCGTCGTTCGTATCTGAAATGTGGCGTCAGATGCACGGAGTATTTCAGCTATACCCCATGATTTTTGGTGCACCCGTCCGAAATTCTCTTCTTAATAATTAGAGAACTGGTAGATCGTAGGATCCTGCATGAATGCAAGATATAGTTTCCTCTTGTTTCAGTTCTCTCGAATCTTCTCCAACAAAAAAAAAAAAAAAAAAACCAATTGCTGTGTATATACTAAGTACATGTTAAGGCGCAGTTTGAAGTCAGGTTTTTAAACGAAGTAGATTGAGGGATATGGTATGTATCTTGTAAATACATACTATATTCCTTTTAATGAAAGTACATAGATACATTTGTTTATTTTTGACTTTTGAGTAGATTTCTCTTTAGCTACAATGGATGATGATACTGCAATGTATATATGTATATGTTTGTACAACAGTTTCGTTGATATTATTTGTAAATAGGATTTTAAGATATTTTAGAAAGTACTCCAACAAATGTAATTATGGGGTATAATGCTACTATACCTACATTCTTATTTATATCTATTAGGATTTCAAATCTACTTTAACAAAAACTACTGGTTTTGTATATATATATATATCAGAAACGAAAGGAAAGGTTTTAGAGACGCAAACTCAAACCTCTAATTTACTTGAAGAGGGCAACGAATTCATTTTGGATAGACGTTTTCCATAAAATAAGAATTTATCTTATATAGTATGTGACAAATGTCTCTTGTGCTGGAAGCAAAATGAAATGATACGCCTGATTGCGTATTATTGCACGAAATCATTTCAGTCGCCGCCACAAAATGCATCCAGCGAACAATGATGAACAGTGTACTAAAAGTTATAACCGAAAATAAAAAAAATCGAAATACTGAATATCACATTATCATGGTGTATTATATAAAAATAACGCAGGGCCTCTGAAAAACAAAAAACAAAAAAAAAAAAAATAAATAAATAAACCAAAAGATCAAAATACAATATGTTTGTTGTCTAGGGAAAATTAAAAAAGAACTGGGCGGGTCGGCCGATAAGGACCCATAGCCTTGGAAAAAAAAAATAAATTGAGAAGGAAAGGGTCTCAAGCTCTAGCCTGCACAGTTCTCCAAGCTTTGAAGTACGCATGGAAATAAAACGGAACAGCTACCGCAAAGATTTGTGTTCTTATTTTTATTTTTTATGTATATACGTGTGACAGCATATAATACATATATTTATATACAACGTTCAAAAGTGTTAAAAGGGATGATAATTGCATACGCACAACATTTTAGCGGTTCATATTAACACAACAAATTTTCATCCCTATACGCACCATTATTTTAAAAGATAAAACCCCATGAAAATTATATTTTTGGCTCCTCTACTACAAAGCGTTGTAAAATTTTGAAATTCCTATAATTTATATAAAATCGTGATCTAGTAAAATGATATTTATTGCATACGTCCGAATCACATCATCAAACAAAGATGTATTAGCTCTAAAATTACCTGATTAAGTACAAATGATGCTATCATGAAGAAGGCGATCCTCTCATTAATAAATATACTTTAATTGTAAAATATAGTAAAGAATGTACGAGAAATTATTTTCATCTCCTCATTTGATGGGATGGGATGGGTGGGTACCACCTTTAGGTGCATATCCAACGAAAAGGTGAGTGCGTGTATTATTTTAGTGAACTTTTATATAATTTACTTTTTTATTTTTAATTTTGGTTGTTTGTCCTTATTTTTTTTTTACGCTACGTCAACCTTCCCAGCCTTCCCAGTCCACACCACCCTCATACTGCAGGGGTTAAACGCACGCCTTCGGCGGCTCTGCTGAAAAACGCATCGACCAGTGTGCATCGATTGGGGGTTCCAGTTGGGGCTGCACTTCGACATGTGGCATGCGTGCGAAAGGATGAGACGGAAATGTACTATGGACATACAAAAAAATTAAAATAAAAATAAAAAAAATAGGGGAACACATTTACATTTCTTTTTTTTTTTCTCTCTGAACATTAACGTCGGCGCAGCACTTGTGTCCCTCCATCGCCTCCTACCGCTCTCGCGTAATATTGCATTCAATGTCAATGTATTTAAATGCGCGAATGCGAATGGGAAGCAACGAAAAGTTGGGGATTTGGTTTGGTCATTTGTGACAAAGTAGGTAAACGGGAGAGCAAAGGAAGAAGAGCGAGAGAGAATGAATGTGTTTTGTGTTGTTTGGTTTGTTTTTAAATATATTTTTGGTGGGCCTACATTGGGGATTTGAAAAAACTTTGCTTATTATTGTATTGCGTGGAGTTTTTACCATTATCGCAGACACTTTTCATAGATATAACGATAACTGCACGGTGGAATACTGAAGATAATATTTTTAGAATATCATATAGCCCCTCAACCAATGAAAGTATCAATAATGAGAACTTTAACTGATTTTTAGATTAAAAAAATAGAAAGGAAAAAATAAGAGCTGATATTCTGGACTATGGAAAGCAGAGATCTTACCAAAAAAGGTTTCGTTTAGGATAAAGGTGAAAGCTTTTAACCATTTAATGGGAAAGTGCGAACGTGAGCCACTGTTGGACCCCATTTGGGGTTGACGCAGCGGCTGCATTGTGGAGATAGGGGCTGTTTTGAAAAAACGAGAATTTTTATTCATTTTTCCTTTTTTTGCGGCTTTGATAGCCAACCAAAAAATCGAGTATCCAGCCTATGCGTACGTTAGTGTGCGTGTTTTTGTTAGGCGAATGGCGACCAACGCACTGCACACATGTCCTGAGGACGCATGTACATGGACGCACACATTCTCCACTTAACGCACACATTAATATGGTGCATCCGTCTCTCGACTCTTCACAGTTCCTCGATTCCAGCAACTGGTGTTTGCGAACTTTTTTTATAATATTTTTTTGTGGATTCTTTTTTATTTTTGTGCTCAATTTTTATTTATTGCACTAAATTTGTAGTGGCCACGATACGTTTTAATGCGCTGCACTGCTTCGCTCCTCGCATCCCTCTTCGCACCGAGCGTCAATGACGTTAACGCTGACGACTGGACTGATGCATGTGGAGGGCTATAGATGCGCCTGATACGCTACGCCCTGCCCGCCATACACCATACACCATACACCAGCTCCCCCGATCCCTCACCTGGCTGCTCTCACTGATTGTCGATATTTGTTGCTTTTTATCCTTTCTGATTTTGCTTTGTTTCGTCGTTTTGCGTTTTTGGGCCGTTTTTTATTTTTGGGGGTTTCGTCGTTTTTGTTATGAAGAGCAAGCGACGGCCGAATGTCGATAGAGGACAAATGTGGCCAAACGAGCAACCGACAATATGCGCGACTCGTGCAACGCATCTGAGTCGGAGTTGAGTTGAGTTTCGGTTTGAGTCGGAGTGAGTGAGCGAAAAATTTCGAGGTAATCATATAGACAGGGAAGGGCGTGCGATGACGTGTGCTTTAAGTGAAATTTTTGGATGGAGTGTAAATATAAAAAATAAATGAAATAAAAAAAAGTACATTACGAACTAAATGAACGGAAACTTGCAACAACACCGAGTGCATCCAATGGCCGTAATGTCCATGTTACCAACACATTCGTAAAACGCAACACAACAACATCGTAGCTTCGCACAGATCCGCTCTGCTTTGTTCAACTTCGGTTGGAAACCAAAAAACGTTGCCGAAATAATTTTGGGATAATTCGGATCCATTTAGACGAAGAACAGAAAGCTTTTCGATTGGTCGTGTTTGAACTTTTATTCGGAATATTTTCTAAAAAAAGCCAAAATCTAACTTTGAAAGAATTTATCTTGTGAAAATTTATCGAATAAAAAATCAATTTGTTAATTAAATTTTATTCAACGGGATTATTGTAAAAAGAAAAATAAAATATTTAGTTTTAAATTATACATTTTCATGTGAATGGATAAAGATGTGAAATAACAAATAATCACCAGGACTAAGTTTTAACGATCATTTCACGTTCCAAGTGAAATTCCAAGTAACATTTATGTAGATCTAGAGAGATAGTTTATGTTACAAAGTTTCTATTTACAATAACAAAATACTAAAAATAGTATAATATATGAAAAAGTAAGGAACATTAAAAAAAACTCAATTGAAATATAAAGTCTAATTTACAAGGAAGGTAAGTGAATATTTGCCCTAATTGGAAATATTGAAGATTATACTAATTTGCAAAATATTTAAAATACTTAAAATATTGTGTAATAACACTTTGTATAATTTTCTATGTTCATTAGTACTCCAGTCCACTCATACTTTTCGTATTGACTAAATTAAGAAACTTAATAAATATAATAAAAATATGTATTTAATTAACACTTAAAACAAAAAGCTTTCCATGATTTCCATTTTTACAATAAAATTTTAATAAAAGGAGTAACGCTGCATATACACTAATTATTATTTATTAACATATTTATATATAGTTGTATAGTTGTACATCTTGTACAAATGGTAAAGTAATTATTTTTAATATGTAAAATATATATATATTTTGGAAAATACGAATGAATGTAAGAAATTCAACGACGACTACAACAATTTCAGATTAAGCGCAGCAGTTTCAATGGTCAATGCCCTCTTTATGAATACAAAAATATCGTATGAGAAAAAAATTGTTGAGAAAAAGTTCTGAATAAGTTGTAACGGATTAAGAAAATATTTAATCAACTTTTAGATATTTACAATTCTGACCATTCAATGACAACTAAATAGAACAAAATAACTGTTTCCATTCGTAACCGTCAACTTTAAACGAGAATAAAATAATTCTAAATCATCGATCTTTCCATTGAAGAAAATAAATGCAATAGGCAAAAATGCACATACTTTACTTTAATAAAAATGTATTTTCATGTGACGAACATTTATGTTATCTTATATTCTATATAATAGATACACAAAGGATCTTAAAAGTTTTCATTATGATTTCAATTGCAATTTCATAAAGCCTTGATATAGAAATGTGTACAACTAAGATAACAAGCATAAAATGCTTGCTATGTAGTTCATATAAAAATAATGAGATAAAGCAATGATTGAAGTATTAAAACACATTCCAACATAATGTATCTCCAGTATTAAAAAAAGTGATCACAATAAAATAATAAAATAGAAGCTAAATTTGAAAAATTTACTTTACTTTACTTACGTTTTTATAAAGCTAAAGTAAACGTTTCTAAAGGAACTTGTTTCACAACCGATGTATTTTTTTTTTGATAAAAACTATAAAGTATAAAGCATATGGTTTGTATGAGTAGTGGGTATGCCCGTTGACCAATATTGTTATTTGTTAGGGGTGATTTTGTATCATTATAGAATTATTCACTTGATATCGCATATAGAAGTTTTACTTTGTATCAGTTAACAGTCAGTTAACAGACTTTATGAAATATACTGTGTGGATGTTTTAAATAAGGTTTTAAGTCGGAGCTGACATTTTCTTAAAAAAAAGTTTTCTACCTATGCAGTCAGTCCTAACTAATTTTGCCAAAAAAAAAAAAAAAATTATAGAGTCCGGTACTCTAAAATTCGTAATTTGTATTTTGCCACTGGACCATGGACTCACTGACTACTATATCTGGCTAAGATTATTAAAATAACTCGTTTACTCAACCTTATTATTAAATTTTAATCTACCAATGTTTATATTTATAGCTGTAGATACCATTAAAAATTGCATAAAAAATCTTATTTTCCAAAATCTTCTGCTCGTAATTTTGGATCCGTCAACAATTTTCTATATTTCTATATCTGTTATCTTCTAAAAAATGCACCCAAAACAGAGTTTACCCGAATAAATGTCGTTAAAAAAACATATATGGTTGCATATGATAGGAAAAATTAGTTACAGTTTGTTCGATTTAGGATTACGTATATCTATATATATATATATATATATATATATATATATATATATATATATATATATGAAAAACTAAAAGGCGAAGGTAGCCTTCAATTATACTTTGTATTTTAAATGTTTCTTTATTAGATTCGTGAGTTACTTGATATTTTTTTGAAAGTATGTAATATAATAAATAATTTGATTTCATAACTATAATATATTGGTTTTGAAATCATTCAGCTTTGTGCATGCAAATACACATTAGTCTATTTATTAACGGTAATCAATACAACTGATAAATTGATACAAAAAATAGTAAATTTTATAATACGTAATTGTTTATAATAAATGAGTATGTCATGCCTTTATAATAGAATGTGAATGCTTTACCTGGTATTCGTAACGATGAAATTAAATTAATTTGTAAAAATAACGGAAAATTTCGTTTAGCACTCCAACAAAATATCCTAACCTCACACAACGTGTATTTCCCCAGCGTAGAAGTCCACTAGGGAGAGTGGTGGTGATAGACAGTCTGTCCTAGTCTATACGAAACAACGCGAAGAAGGAGTTCAGTCCGGTGGATTGAATTAAACGAACGGTGGTTGACTTCCTCAAGTGTTTGGACTCTGACTTCCGGTGGCTGCCAGCCTTTTTCTGGTAATTGGGTATGGTGCAGTTAGTCCTCCCTGAACTCGTGTTGTTGCTTTTCGTTGTTGCGCAGACTGTTCATTCGTAATGAAATTCCGGGTTCTCTTCGGATGCTACATTGCGTATACAAAATTTTCCATTTGGTGTTTTCTAATACTTCCTTCTGCATCTGGGTTGAAGAAAATTATCACAACATTACAATTACGGAAAGCAGGTCAAGGTCACTTTGAATTCCACAGAATTCTTAAGATTGACCCATATGATGTGTACGTATGAATTAAAAAACACATCGAATGGCCGAATTTCAATTCAATCCATTGTAAGGCATTGTATGTCAACAATGAGCCACATGGACATGCGGTAGTTTGCATCGGTTTCATAATCCTTCATGTTGATATTTTTACGATAAGTTAACTTCATGATTTGCGAGCAATATACCAGCATATTCTTATTGCATTCTAGACTATGAGCAGAAACGTAACTAAAAACAATATTTTCTACATCAATAAACTACATAGTATGAAATAAAAACAATACAAAAATATGTATAAGTATATAAGTATAATTAAACGGCAGAGAAAAACACACTGTTAAACCATACCTGAATCAACTTCGAGGGAGACGCTTATCAAAAAAACTATGAAAACTTCGATCAATTTAAGAATGAGACACTGACAAACATGTATTTTCTTTTATTGAATAGTATAAATGACTAAAAAGAGCCACAGCGAAATAAGTATTAAATATCATTTCTATGCTAAAGGACTAAAATGTCCCTAGACAGTTTTGTTGTTAAATTGAAAAATTACCGAGAAAGTTTTCACATTTAATACGCTCATTACATAATTTCAGAGTACATGCATGGAATTTTAGAAAAATTATGAGCCATGCGTACGAAGAAGAAAAGAGAAAGAAGAGATAACACAAGGTACTTTAATGAAAATTAAAATGAAAAATTGTAAACGATGTGAGACACATTACGACACGTAGGCTGATAAGCAGAAGAGAAGGAAGCAACGAACCCAAGTATCACAAAAATCTAAAAGAAAAACTTTGAACAGCTCCCTCGTAAGTACGCCCCCGTTCCAACACTCGTCTTGAACCACGAGTACACAGCGCGACTGCCGCGCAATGTATTAAAAGCATTAAATAAAAAACTACCCTTTTCCTAATTTTTATATTTAGTGTACCACAGTGGGGGTGGTAGGTGAATTTTAGAGCATCAGCACATACATGTGTATATATGGAAGTAAACAATGTACCCCAGCATGTCAAAGTATTATATTCCACCTTTTTCCAATTTCAAAAATCTACTTGCATGCCAACATACGCGAGAGGGAACGCACTCTGTAACACTCCACGCACTAACGTCTCTGGTACCGGAAACACCCTTCTAGTTCCTAAAAATTAAAAAAAAGTAAAACGAAGAACATCATGAAATAAATAAATATAAATATGTAATATGTACTCGGCGCGAGCTAACTTAAATATATAGAAAAAATTGCCATTAGCGTCGAACTCGTGCCTGTGCTAGAGCTTCGGCATGGGTTTCAGCCCCACAATGGCACCAGAAAAGGGCGCGCAGAGCTGTACAAAGACGACTGATTTACATTTTTAATTGTATATATACACAACAACAACGAAAACGACGGCTGCAAAAAAGTCGACTGCGAAGCTGTAATAACATTTCGTAATTTTCTCAACGCTCAACTTTCGCCAAGCATCTCGCGGCCTCGCGGGGCAGGCCATCCATCCCCCGCCATCACACCCTGCGTATGTATGCAGGTTTTTTTGCATGTTTCTTTATTTCCCGACGTTTTTGGTTTTGCTTTTGTTGTGTTTAGCCTTCATATCCCGCATTTTCGACGTTTCTCCGAAAGTACCTCCACGCACTCACATCGGCCCCCTCCGTCCCAGAATGAGAATAGGTATTTGGCATTCTCGAATGATGTACGCAACGCATCCTCAAAAGTTTCTCTTTACCCAATTTCACTCCCTCTGCCGTAACATCGTCGTCGACGTTTGTGGCATTTCTCTTCGTGCTTTATACTCGAATTTTTCTAAAAAACATACACAAAATCCTTTTTAAAAAAAAAGTACACCAGTAGTAAGGAGTGCGCGAGCAAACGAACGAACGAGCGTCGCTTCCGAATCGTGGATTTTTTTGTATCAGGGGGATGTTGTGGAGACAAATAGTGGGGAAAGACCGAAATGTTGTATTAGACAGGTTAGGCGCGCAAGGGTACTTGTGCTGTGTAATATTAATGGCATTGGGTGGCAAGTGGCATAGAAACGAGGGCCGCTGGGTTGATGGTGGGTTGCACATCCCTTAGAAATGTATAAAACTTTATTTTACAGCTTCAACAGTTACGCGAACACATAAAGTAAATTTATTAGAAGATATTTTTTCATTCCTTTTGGCTGTTTATTCGCTGAAGTTGTTGTAATTGTCTACGTTGTTCTTGCCTTTTTGGGAAAACTGTATACAAAATAAGAACGGAACGGATAGAGGGACTAAATTCCAGATGGCGCACAGCGGAAGCTATGAAATAATTCGTTGTTTCGGTATATAAAAAATCCACGCACCGAATATATATAGCAGAGTACAAATTCTTAGCCCAATGTTTATTTACACTTTCAAAATTTCATTGGCAGTTTTTAACTTTTCAAGTAAAAATATCATTTTGATAATATACATGTTTAATAGAGGCTAAAATCTATTATAATTCATGATTATTGGATATCGTAAAAATATAACAAACAAATTTTAAAAAAATCGGTTTTTTCCGTCATAATCTCTTATATTCAGTACGAAGTCGAAGAGACTTAAGCAATTAGTAAAAAGAGATGTTCGAGTATGTGGATTTGAATTACGACAATAGGAGCATCTAGAGGAGGACAATAGAATTATCAACTGTATTGAATTGTTTTGTATGTCGAAATATATATATATACAATTTTTTCTATGTAATTGTGAATGTTTAACCGATAGGTGTTGACTTTTTTCATATGATCATTCAATATCCCACCCATAGTGCTTAAGGGGCTTTGTGATTCATTAATCGATATTTGAAAATAATGTACATCATACTACTCTTTATCATGCTTTATTCTCATATCAAAACATAATATTGAAAAAAAAAACTTAAATTTTTAATCAGTGGTAATAATTTTGTGTGTTCCAAAAAGAACAACATTTTTTTCTACTTGCAGAAATCTATGTTTTCTAGTTATATATAGTAAGCATATTAGGAGAATTTTATCTATATTATCTTAAAATAAATGTTTGTAATAATATTACGATACTTCTTTAAAAAAAGAATTCAAATATTAAAAAATTACTTTTCCATAAAGCAGTTATCTTCATCTTTCAAAATTTCAAATAGGACGTAACAACTTCTGAATTTGTTTTCCTTATCCATTTAATATTTTGTGACTGCATATTAAACGATATTAAAAATTATATTGGTTACTTTCCGAAAGATACCATAGACATTAATATCCATATATATGTATGAGCATTTGTATGTACAATTTAATAAAAATGTATTTTGCTACCGAGTATTCTACTCTGGTATATACCTCCCCATTCCAAATTACACCTACAATGACGGCAACTACTGTCGTCGCCGTCAATGTGGAATTTAAAAAGAAATCAACCCTCGCGTCGCGATTTAGGTGGTAGGAGATTCATCTATTCATTCAAAACTCTCTAAACACAACATTTCCAACACACACATAAATCTTATAGAGGAGACGATTCTGTAACATAGAACTTCAAGAACAGTTACAGGAGTACACTGAAACTGATTATTGAAATATAAAGATATTTTGTTAAACAAATAAATATATATATAAAAACAATAGAAATTGCAAATATTTAGATTACTCTATAGATTCTATTAATCATCTATTTATTCAAAATTCTCTAAACACAACATTCCCAAAACCTACATATACATATCCTGCAATAGAATACATTAGAAGGAAATATTTGTCCGAAACTACCTTATATTTTCAAAAGGCTTAAATAATTAATAAACTAATCTAAATAATCATTTATTTAAAAATTATAACTTTAAATTAAAACTGATTAAAAATTATACCTTTATAAACTACAAGTAGAAGTGAATAACTTTTTGCAAGCTTTTGAAAAAAATTAAGTAAATTATAAATATTGGCACACTTTTTTTTTTAGTGTAGACAACACATACCAATGTAAAAAATAAGATGCGATTTTTTAACTGCGAGCGCGTAGTTAAAAAAATTGAAACCTGCGAAGGATGGCGAACGAAAATGAAATACAATAACCGAAAGGAGAATAAGGACAGAATAGCAAAGCAACCAGCCGCGTCGGGATCGTTGTAAAGTACATAAACCACCCTTGAAAATATTCGCGTTTAAAAAGTTATTTCCTCGCAACTTGCCCCACTGATGAGTAAACTACCTTACACAGCATTCGCTGGCAATAAAAGTAGTAATCATTTTCCCTTTCCCCTAGTTTCATGCAATCCATCCAAACACCCACTCACTGTATACGCCGAGTTAGAAGGAGATCAGAATTAGATTAAAAAATACAATGGTATATACTTTTACAATTCTATACGTTATGAATAAATAGATAGTAAGACATCGTAGACATTTCCAATATTCTATGCCATACTTGTATCTCAAGTCAGTCGCTATATTAAGTTGGGCTGTATGATGATACACATATAAATAGGCAGCTGTTCGCGGTTTTATATCATTAGAATGTTTGAAGTATAAAATAAAAACACACTCTGTAAGGTGGTTTGTAAAAGCCCTAGAAGGTAAAATCGCACATCATGTACATAAGGTCACGCATCTAACAGCGTGTGTGAAGTAGAAACATTCCAAAAAATATAATGTGCTAAATTTGTATAGAAAATTAGTTAAAAATGATTTGCACACACATAGAGTATCATACAAATGTATATACTCAATTTTACACATGTAGGTATATAAACAAGTTCGTTCCTAAGCTTTTCGCTTGAGTTGGAATTGTTTTTGTTATTTTAATTTTTACAGTAGAACGACCAGTTCCCTGTTCCGTTACGGTAGCGCAGAATCAAATATTTTGTCATTTCCTTTATGATATATTTCACGTACAACCCCATCGAAGAGATTGGTTAGCAATCAATCTACAATCTGCACAAATATAAATGCAATCTAAAATCAAAATACAGATAAAAATAAAGAAAATCACAAAAATCTCTTACTCTCAGTAAGATTGACTATTTCATATCTATTTATGTGTTTTAAAAATCTGTAATGAGTTTTATTGTATTATATACAAGATCGTTTGAAACGTTACTTTTACTTGGGATCGGAAACGTACATTGTGATCAGTATAGCTAACAGATATGAATAATTGTACACCATCAACATACTTTTGAATAACTATTATATCTTCACCAGATTCTACCGGACTCCCATATGATTATCTGCTCAACAAATAAACGTGAACATTGCATTTCACTTTCCCCAAAAAATTTGCTGTTCTTTTCCCTCACGTATTTCCGCACTTTTTCGCGGGTTCTCTCTCTCAATCTGTCCTCAACTACTTTTTCTAACGACTCGCGTGTGGCTCGTAGAATGTAAGGGAAGAAGCGAATAATAATTTGTCCATAGCTGTGAGGAATTTTTAGAAAGCGCCAACTGTTGTTTGCGAGAGCTCGATTGCAACCTTCGTTACTACACTCTCTTCGTTTTGCCGTTGTCCTTTCTCTGAGCGAAAGAACGCAAAAGGACGAAAGGTGAAGTAAATAGAAACATTTTTAAGAAAGGGTCTGCGCTCTCTTTTCGTGAGAGCGAGCACATCCTTCTATGTAAAACGCAAAGAGAAAAGATATTTATTTTTTCGTCTGATGCCCACGAAGAGACAACAATAACATTTATAGCCACGTTGTGAGCAGTGTTGTTCCGGACCTGCGTTTCTGTTTCTTATTATTCGTTGTGTTGGCTCCACCGGTGGGTGCTTTTTCTGATGATTATGGCGACGATAATGATGATTGTGATGGTTTTGATAGCGATGAAAACGAAGATTGCGTGAGATATTTTCTCTCTCTCTGGATGTGTTCTTAGCGTCTCTCCTCAAACTTGTTCTCTCTTTTTCTACGCATTTTTCTATTCAATCGGTGTAATGTAGTTGTTAACTTGGTAGTAAATGTGTTATTCCGATGGATGTAGATGGTTGCACGAGGGCAAATCGAAACAAAACCAACGGCTAATATCAAATATCGACTTCCTGTTCCCTGCATACACTTCTGTAAAAGATTTTCTTAAGTAGGAGAGTGAAGGATACAGCTATTCACAAAATCACTATCGTCTTGGACGTTCAGTGGCTGGTAAGACGCCGGCGGTTGCTGTTCGGTGAACAAATAGGGGAACAATTTTTTGAAAATTTACGGTAAATGTTGTGTTGAAGTGTAAAGAAAATTTAGTAACTTAAAACTGGTCTGAGCCTAAAACACAAAACAGAAAAAAAAACAAACAAAAAAAAATCGCGCTAAAGAAATCAGTAGCATAGTGAATACAGTACCGTAAATTGTACCTCCGGCTGATTATTTTTATTCTATGATTTTCGCTGCACTGTCAAAACACCGTGCCAATACCATCTCCATCGCGAAATAATTCTCCCTCTACAAGGACGACTCCCCCTTCGAATGGCACTGATTGCTTACTGAGAGTCGGGTGAGCGAGTGAGCGTTATTCTTCTCCTCGCGAAAGGGATGTTCATTGGGGTTGCTTTCAATTCGTCCTTTTTTCGCTGCTCGAATTTTTTGTTCCATTTACTTTTTTATTCTTCTGCATCCTTTTTTTCTGTCACAGTATGTGTATACACCACAGGACGCGGGGAGAGAAATTCAGGAGAAGAACTCTGGTTGTTGTGATGGTGTTTGAGGTGGATGGATTCAGAGGGTGTTTGTTGTGGTGTAGGTAGTTATTATTTTAATGGTCGTGGTACATGACAGCAGCGGAGGCATAGAAAATTTTCACTAAAAACTCATATGAGCTTGGCGCTTGGCGCACTAGGCTTCTAACCGCCAGAGCAGCAAGTTCTTTTTCGCGAACGCGAACACTTGCTGAATATTACTCATAATTTTTACATTTTACAAGAGCAAAGACCGAACTTTAGTTTGCTTATAGCCTTCAGCTCACAGTTCTTCAGACAGAGTTTGTGTTTGTAGTGTACGACGCCGCATCTTGTTGTGTTTATTATGTTGTGCAATTTCTCGTGTTTCTCGTGAATCCTGATCGACGAAGGACAAGCACATAAATACTACCACTGCGACGGCTTCGTCTACTGCTACTGCTACTGCTGCTGCTGCTCCGCTCCACAACGGTTACGTTCGTAAGAATGTTCAGTCCGTTTTACCGTGTCCTGTCGTTCACTTCGCTTCAAACGAATGTGTTTTTTAATTTTTCTTAGTTTCTGTTTAGTGCTTACTCCACGTGTATTAGGTCCGAATATTTTTGAATCGAACTCTTATAAATACAATAGGTCAGAGCATTTTATACTAATAAAAAGTAACCTACAATGTGCAATAAAAATAAAATAAACAAAATCATGTAAATAAACATCGAGAATAGAAATATTCAGAGTAAAAGGATTAGAAACTAAATGAAAAATTAAGTGAATAACCTGCCGATTATTGAAAAAATGGAAATTAATACTAGTGAGTACTTAAGATATAATATTTGAATTCAGCATACACGATCTCTTAGTATAGATTACCTTTAGATTAGTTTCCATCCAGTACACAAGATGTTGCTACTTTTTAAATTATTATAACTTTACAAAGTAAATGAACAAATAAGTAATGTCGAAAAATAAAATATTTCAAATATTCGACGGTCAATGAACGAAAATAAAAATTTAATTTTTTGCTCCAGTTTTCATAGAAAATAAATTTTACAACTTTCGAGATAACTTCTCACTCAATATAGCTTCTGACATATTTTGTAGATCAATTACCTTTATTTAAAAAAAAAAACAAAACAATAATCAAATGCCGCCGTACATAAACAAATATATAGATTAACACTATGTATGCAGTCATCGAAAAATGAAATAATCTTCAATAACCCCACGATCATACATACGAATGATGCTGGTCAGGGTGAGTGACTGCACAGGTCTTTGTATTCTCATGCATTTACTATTGTTGTTTGCTTAAATTTTGAACAGTCGTGTACACGCGAATTTACTGTAGTATATAACAAAATTCTCGTAGTCACCCGCACGAATAAATATCACAAGATGTCAATGATCGTTGCCTGAAAGCTTACTGCTGTCTAAAGATGTATGTGAGCATGTATAAATGTATAAACACCAGGACGCAAGTTACAGTGCAATGCGTACGTTGGTTTGTGTTTTCCCAAAATACATACAACTATACTTAGGAGCCAGCCGTGCTGCATTTACTTCCCGCTCAAAATTTGGACATTTTCTCATCAGTGTTGACGGAAACAACTTCAGTGTAAAAAGTTAAACATTCTACGCTATCCGTTAACTCAATTCTCTGCACAGAGTCAGTTTCTCGAAAGCATTTTGATCGAGTTATGAGTTTGAAAACCTTCATATGAATATATAAAAATATAATATTGAGAGACCTCAAGTTCTTCCCTTTTTCTGTTGCACAAAACATCATTAAGCGAACCGGACAAAACTCAAGTATTTTTTCTCTCTTTTAAAGCCCTTCGTCCCAATTCCTGGTTTCCACTCACTGATCGCTACGCGTACAGAAAGAGTTCAGCAAGCTACACGATCACAAACTCTCGTCGGTGTATGGTATTGTTGTTTGTTTCGTAGATTTTAGTGTGTGTATTGGTGTGTGTTCCATACAAAATCGCAAAAATGTGTTCACGGCATTTTGAACTTTTTCCCACTTTCTGAGTAAACAATCTTCTAAAAATGTTCCACACCATTTTTTGGCAATGTATGTGTCGCGGCCCATATATGTATATATCAGCACTCGTATATAAGTGACTTGACGACTAAATGATTGCATGGACAGGGATCTGCTCGGTGGCAATGCGACTCCAACTTCGACCGCTGCTCTCAAAAGAAGCTCTTGGCAAAAATTAAAAAAGAACATGAAATAAAAAGTGAGACATAAAATAACTGGGTATTCTCTGATTCAATTGGACTTGCTGCATTTTTTAATTCAGTTGAATTTTTTAATTCGTACAGTGAAGGTTTAGTTTCTAAAAGCTAGGTCGCAAAAACGATTCTTTACTCTTGTAGTATAAAGTGAATACTAAAAATTTTTTAAATATAAATATTTTGTAGTTTTTATTTTGTTTTTAATTCATATTAGTGCAAGTGTTTTGAACAATATATGAATATTTTAATAGTTCGATCGCTTCAGACTATATGTATGACACTCCGAAGGATAACTTTATATTTTATATCTTCATTAATAACAAAATGATATACACGTTACAAAACGCTTTTGGTAACAAAATTTAAAAATAATGCAATTGTGAGTAAACTGTTATAATACAAAAAATTTTAATTTTTGAAATTTGAAACTTATATATCGCAGTAGCTTTAATCTATAGCCTGATATAGAATCTAAAGTATTATATTATTTTTCATTCACTCAAAACCGAATTCACCTTAGACTCGCTAATCGAAGTCGTAATATGATATTTAGGTTATCTCTCCTGATATTGCTTCCTTATGTAAATTCCTCTAAGTGCCTCATATTATGTTTATGGCAGAACCCGAACTACAATTTTTATTAATACCGATTAGTCGCGTAAATTATTAGGAATCTAAGAACTCAAAATTTATTATTCGAATCGATTAAAGTGATGAATATTATATTATTTTTTGTATACAATTATTGAATAATTGCAACTCCAATAGACTGTGTCTTAAACCACATTCAGTGGCCAATAAATAAGGAACAATATTTGCCCTACAAAGCATACATTCTAGTTTACTTTCGCTTTCGTTGTTTTCATCTGCGACGCCAGATAACAACGCAACGACTAGGACTGTCTGCTACATGGACTACTCACGATAACAAAAATAAGTCTCACAAATACACAAATGTACCAATTCTACAAACGCACCACAGCTCCTACTCCAACCCAGCATTTGCCATTTCTATAGTTCCATCATGCTGAGCTTACATTCACATCCACCTTCACTGAGGCAACCACATCCATGCAGAACAGCACACACACACTCATTCTTGCACTGCGTCCAAAGGCTAGACGAACCGACAGACACCAACCACTCTAAAACATCCAGATACGCTTGTGACCCAGACCGAGACCAAGACCGACGAGACCGACAACGTGACGTAATGGAAACTACTCTACTAACACATTTTTCTGTATTCCTTTCTTCTCTGTGCTATGACTTCCACAGCGCGGTTCTCAATGAATAACTAACAGACAGATGGACGGGCGGACGGGCGGGTAGTTGATAGACGACCAGACAAAATGTACACTACGAACTTGGTACTTCAGTTACCGTACCAATAGTTGTCTGATAATCTATTAAATAGTACAATCTTCCAGTTCAGATTCTTAATTATATATTGCGATACTCACTCTGGATGTTATAATATGGTCTCATGAAAGCTTAATTTTGATATATATATATATATATATATATATATATTTATATATATATATATATATGGAATCAATGAAAATTATGTTTCATTTTATATACAAATATTATTATATATTTACGAAATAGTTTTTAAACATATTATAGCATAAATTTTAATAAAAATAACGTTGAATGTTATCATTTTCCGTCCTTGAGTGTAATCGGTGTCTCAAACTATATCCAATAGTTTTTATATAGTTATTTCTATGAACAGTAGACAAATCACTGTGTTGCACTGAATATGCAGCCTTTCCCAGAAACGGTATCCAAGGTCAACTGCAAAATCAACAAGAGCCACAGACGGGGACGTTGTGGATCTTAGTATGTATATGAAACACTAGATAAACTTGTTGCTACATTTGCATTATGGCGTCTTCGAGGATTATTTTCAAGTTAATACATTCACTTTTTGGGATCCTATATATAATATGTATTAGGGTATTAATTTCGGATTTTTTTTTAAATTTTTTTTCAATCTGTGTATGAAATATATCGCGCTATTTCAGCAATGATACTTGCCAATAGAAAATGTTTAGGTGTCAATTATAAAATCAGTAAAATAATATTGTATTTAAGACTATTATATCTAATTTAGTTGCATGTCGTTATTACATGCTTTTCATCTCTACAAATAATATATAAAAAGTAACTCAATCGAATACGCGCCCTGTATCTGCTGCAATGTATGACTTACACTTATTTTATCTAATAACCTTGTGCAATGTTATTAAACCCAAAAAGTTTCTTAACCTCTTTGCGTTTCTGTTTCCAGCAGCAGAATGAGACGAGAGAAATGCTAATAAAAACGAAAAATTAAATAAACTGAAAACAGTCAAAGCAAATAATACGAGTAAATGAAAACACACAATAACAAATTGCAAAAACGCATTTGTCTGTATTGCACAATGACAAAAGAGCTGAAGTTTCAGCTCTCACCAACCACACATCACCCGCTTGCGATCCCCTCTTTATAATATTCGGAAGATCAATGTGCGCATTCTTCGAGGCATTTTGTGAGCAGAAAGAGAGAAGCAGTTCTGTCTGTAGTCACACATTTGTATTCGCATGTAGTCACTCTACTAATTCTCCAATAGAATTTATGTGTGGCTTATAAAACTGCAATTCCTTTTTAAAATAAGCCTCTTGACTATTTAACCCTATGAAATTAAACTTATTTAGTCTTTTTTACTGAAGTAATGTTTTTGTTTTAACCTGCATTTATACAGTCACTCTCGATATTACGCTTATTGCTTATACACTCGCACTTCGTATACTGTCTGCGCTGTATTTAAGATTACACATGTTTGTGTAACGAGTTGAAGAAACCCAAAAGTAATACACAAATTATAACAAAAAAAAAAAAATATTAAGAATATATACCGTTGAAGTTGATAACGTTGTTAAAATGTTGCTTACTTGTACAAAAAATATTTACTAGTAAATAAATAACAATACAGTTTCACAATTCCACAATTTGGCCAAAAATAACTGAGGGTAATGAACGCACTCTCGCGACAGACAGCGCTAGAAAATCGTGACAAATTCTCGACATGTACTGATTTTTATTCACATTTAAAAAATACAGTATTTAATATTTAGTAATAAGTACATTTCTTATTAGGTCTGGTAGATTAGGTTTGTATTTAGAAAGCGAATTATGTTGTGCGCTCTTCACAAATATATTTTTTTCTTGTGTTCTGAGTTCGAATGTGAAATTATTTTCATACATCGTTCATATATCTTATACAAGATATAGTGCTACCCGAAATATTATTAACTCTATACAATGATAATATTACATTTTTTTTTTCACTTCAAAAATGTGTATACTTAAAATTTAAATATCCATCCTTAAAGTATAAAATAATGGCACCACGACTGCGAAGAAGATCTTTGAAACTAAATGAAAAATGTAAAACGATCAACTATAAACTATTTTTGTGGCTTCAGCCAAACATTAGTTTTGCACCATTGTTACTCAAACTGAGTATAAGCGATTTACTCTTTCATAATAGCTGATGGCATTTCTCAGCAGCAACTCATAGAAAACTAGTATTTGAGAGATAATTCAATTCAACAAACTCAAGAGAGTCTTACTATTTCCGTCTACAAACTTTGAGCACTTTACACTTAGCTAAGTAAGAGAAATATTCGGCTAGAGTGACTTTCACAAGATAAGGAAACTTTAAATTTTACGATCAATTGCAATTTAATTTTTCTATTAGGAGGCATGTTATTTTTATTTTATTTTTGTTATTTTCTTGATCAAAGTATTTACGAAATACATTAAATTGTATAAAAAGATGTGAACTATTTTTAATGGAAATATAAGATATATTTCATACATATGAATACCTCAATTTATATGTAAGTCATTGTTAGAATATATACGTTTGCGATATCGATGTCCCAATATTCTCAAAACGCATACAAGCACTGCGAGACACTACTCCGTCTTTGATCTGATACAACAACAATGTTTTCATTTTCATCATGAATGCTCTTGCTATGCAAACACCAAAAGCAGACGCTCAAAGAAATCACACACTATAACAAATCAATGAGGTAAATGACCGAATGTCCGACAGTCTGCGACTAGGTTAAGGTGAAGGTCACATTAGTAGAAAACGTACTCAGCTTTATAAGCTCTAAAGGCAATAGAATAGAAATAACGAAAAGAGCAAAGCACACTGATAATAAGAAGACAAGAGAGATAGCGAGCGTGAGAGAGAATTCGAGTAGAAGAGAGACACATGTGATCAAAACACATTCTCAACTTTAACTAACACTGCAAAACTAGTGTTTTTGGAATATGGACGGTTCAGCATTCAATGAGAGAATTGATTAGATAAAAAGTGTATGTGCAAAAGCAAGATATAAAAATCGAATCTGGATATAGTTCGCAATATGCGGTAAACAAAATGCACGAATGTGGAAAATAAAAATATATTAATAAGTTATAAAATTCTTCATGATAATATGTTCTTTGCACTACTCAGTTCTCACGCATCAACTATTAATAACTCACATTGAATCATTTTTTTAGATTAGAACATGCCAAACAGTATTCGTATAGATATTCACTATAGAATTCGAAAAAAATATTACAGATGTTTTTAACTAGTCTAAGTTATATTAGAGTTTGTTTGCAAATAGAATAATAGGTAATTGTGGCGTGCCATATTTACAAAAAAAAAAAAAAACAACAAGGGAATACTTTTGAAATCAGCATGCACATTTTTTTTTTATTTATGTTATCGCTCTATTCATGGTCTCTCTGGGAACACTACATTCTTATTACTGCGACGTATAATGCACACATATATAGACATGCTACCAAACGAAAGAATATCTCACGAGTTGATACGTTATAATGCAGAACTCTAACACTACCGAAAATCTGAAAACATTCTAATAAACAAATGAAAAGAAATTAACAAAAAAATATGTATAAAAATGAAGCGAAATAAATAAAATGAAATAAATAATGAAACACACACCCTCATGTAGACCGTCGGAGTCTAGTCGGTTCATGTGAATATTTTGGATAGTTTTTTGGCAGTTGCTTAATGCGCTTTTTTAACGCTAGTCAGGTCGGCAGTCGAATCTGCATACGCGTAATCTGATCGTTCGGTTATATTCAATATAATAATGTTTCTCGTCTTTCTGTCTATAACTTTGAACTTTAAACAAATTTGTGTGTGTTTTTTTCATTATATAAACTTTAACAAACATTTTGTTTGTGAGGCATATAGATGAGCCTATAGTATGATTTGTAAGAAGTAAGCAGTCTTTAATTAATTTGTAAAATGTAATAATGCATTTCAGCAGTTACTCAATGCTATAGACTTTCTAAAGAACTAACTTATTCCTGTCAAGATTGATTTCTACTAAACTGTAAAAGTATCAACCCAATAGTATATGTTATATTCTTAAGGGATACCACCTAATTTGTTAAAGCAAACAAAAACTGAAATAAACAAATTAACAGCCGAAATTAATTTAGAGAATAATTATATATATATATATATATGTAAAATTAATTATTAAAATTAATAAAGTATTTTGATTAATATACATTTGCACCGGCAAATTATTATTTCTTCATAAAGAAATGGCAACTCTACAAATGGAAAATAATGAGACTAGCTCTCACGACACACATGTACAAAAGTTTAAAATAACAGAATGAGAGTGAAAGTACGATTCTCTCTACAGTATTTTTTCTTAATAAGTCTGTATATAGCATATATTTATGTATACCCATAAGTGCATGTTTATTAAAATAAGTAAATGAAAACTATTATTTACGATAACGATACTAACATTGTTTCTAACATTGACAGTTTTCTAAATTAATAAATTATTTCAACCCTCTTACAATTATAAATTATTCAACTTTATATATATTTAATTAAGGGATCAGAAATGAATTGCTTACGCGACTTTTCATATAGAAATTATTATTTACCTATAATATGAAATTATTTACTATTCTATGAATACATTTTTTTTATCGTTATAGATATTAAAAGAACATTCTTTGCACTTTAGAGGACGTAATACATCTGCCAAGAAATAAATAAATTTAACTTCACTAGTGTCAATCAAAGTCAAGGACATGGATGAAACGCAGCATTTCTGTTTACGCTGGAATAATTATCAAAGCAGTATAACTTCTGCATTTGAAAATCTACGTGACGATGAAGACTTCGTGGATGTTACATTGGCCTGTGAAGGACGTAGCATCAAAGCACATCGGGTGGTTTTATCAGCATGTAGTCCATATTTTCGGGACTTGTTAAAGGTATGAATTACAAATTTTTTGAATCATTGATTATTCTTTAGCTATAGCTTTACTGTTATATGAACTTAATGATATGTTGTTGCCCGATATACATTGTGCAGCTTATATAATATTTTATTCTAAAAATATAATGTTAGTTAAGTCTAGCAATTGGGAGCGTAGCACTTGCGAGTTTGAAAGACCCAGGAATGAGTGCGTTTTAATAGTTTTGATTTATTTATTTGATCTTTATATTTATCGCTAGATCATGTTTATTTTTTTCCTACATTTTATTTATCTTCATTTATTCAGATTTAATTTAAGAACTACAAAGCACCAACAACTATTGCATCAAACAAAGTTTCCAAGCCGCATTTGCGTGTCAGTCTCTGCTTTTACATTGCTTTATATGGGTAATTTACTTTTGTTATTTGTATAGCAGTCATAATATAGCATTTAGCATATCTGCCTTTGAATTATTAACAAAAACAAAATATTCTTTCACTGTAGGCAGAACATTAAAAACTTTTACTATAGTAACTTGAATGAACGGTGAAGAATTTAGAAAATATATATTATATTCACATGGTGTGTGCTCAAACATAAAGCAACCAACTCATTGGTTATAGGGTAAAAATATACTAAACTAAATTCAGATAATCAACAAACTTATTCAACTGAAACTTTGTTCGTCAAGACTACCCTTTTCATGCGACCGTTGCACAATTGTTACATTTGAAAATAATTAGGTTAAAAACTTTCTTCTTGCGTAGTTTTATCATAGAATCTGTGTCAAATATCGAAGTATTATATTATATACTGCTACTATTTCAAATATTTTTTATTAAGATTTGCTTAATTGGACTCTTTTTTAACCATCGATTAACTAATAAGATAACATTGCGAGTAAAATTTTATAATTAAAAATTGTGCGCATTAAAACAGTAGTAAAGTAAAGAAACGAAAATGTAGTTTGCTATGAAAAAATCTATTGCCAGTTCTTCTCTAAAAGAACACAATTAACGAATATTTGCTGCAAGAAGTGAATTACAAATAAAACGGTAACGAAACTTTGTTGGCAACTTGATTGTACAACATTTCTGCACTATGACTTTTTCAGAGAAAAACAAAACTACAGAAGTTCACGTTCTGTCTACTTTTCTACAATGCGACTTGTACTGATGAATAATTAATTTACTGCAGCATTATTTTAATTAGGTTTTAAGCTGCAGATAAACTACCGTAATTTGACACATAAATTGCATTTGAAAATAAGAATAGGTATGTCTCCATCTTAGTAAATAAAATGATGACTTTAACTTGGACTTATTTTAGGAAATGAAGAGTATATAACAATTCGAGTTCTTGAATTTAATAGAAACTAGTAAACACCTAATTTTTGGCATGGTCAAAGCATTAATTTGTGTAATGATACTTCATTACACCATATACCATAACCCATATACATTTTTTAGTTTATAGGGTAGATGGTGTACTTTATATATGGGAGGTGGGCGTGGCTGTTAATCATTGATTGTGTTTCCAATGTCTAAGTTATGTATCTAAGACACATCTAAAGACAAACAGTTGTTGCTATATCTATTCAGATATTTGTACTCTTAATATACTCTTAATAATGGGATATAGGTTAAAAAAAATCTGTTTGACACCAGATTTTGGATAAGCATTCAGTTATCCAGTTTTTTCTGAATGTATTACAGACAAGGAATAGTGGTAGTTTCTTTGGTAAAACGAATAAAGTGTCATTGTATTAAAATAATCATTAACATATTGTTTTTATAGTTGTTCTTTAATCACTACACTACACTAATTTCATTTCAGAGTACCCCTTGCAAGCATCCAGTAATATTACTCCAAGACGTAAATTTTCTTGACCTACACTCATTGGTGGAATTCATTTATCACGGTGAAGTTAACGTCCACCAAAAATCATTGCAGTCCTTTTTGAAAACGGCAGAGGTGCTTCGGGTTTCTGGTTTAACACAGCAACAAGCTGAAGAAACTCATAATGTAAGTTAAATCGAAGGATTGAATTGACACATTCATTAATATTACATCTTTCGCATAGCAATTGGCTCAAATACAAAACCTTGTCAGCTCTGGTGCACATACTCCGATAAATGCATCTCTACATGATGAACAAGGCTTATTTCCACACAATTCCGGCTCGCCACAACCTCCTCCACAAATACCCCTTGCATCCTCTCATATAAATAGCCAACTGTTTAAACGCAGTATGGCTGCTGCTGCAATGTTGCGACGTGAACGCAATAACTCTACACCAACAGCTGATGATCCCAACAACACATTAAAGCGCTTGCGTGGCTCTGACAACGGTTTACCGACAAGCAATAACAATAGTCCAGATATATTACACCAACGGAGCACTTCCCCACAGTTAACTCCTGCAGATTTTTCCACAATAAAGCATAACAACAACAATACTCCTCCCCTAAAGGAGGAAAAACGTTAGTAACGTATATACTCTAAATTTACAAATTTGATAATATTATATTATATATTTTAGGTAATGGATCCACTGGGAACGGAAATGGCATTACATCGAGCGACAAAACTGGCAATTTAACACCATCTCCCGTCGCAAGGTCTTCAGATGATGTGAAGTCAGAACCAATGGAACTAGTATGCTCAAATAACAATCCGTTAGCATCTGATGATCACAGTAATGACTCCGGTGGAGAGCACGATGTTAATAGATCCAGTAGTGGAGATGGTGGTAAAGGATCATTGAGGTTAGTATTTTTTTTGTTAGTTATTCAAACAGTGGAAATAATTGAAACATTATAACATTTTCAATAGTTCAGGGCATGATGAGGAAATTGACAACAGTCTAACATCGCACCCACCACCACCATTTCTCATGTCGCCTGCAGAATCTAAATTATTTCCTTCACCTGCAGCCTTTAATTTCTCGATGAGTAACATTGATCCTGCTACTCTTGCAGGTAAGCTACAATACATATATTCGGTATTTTATTGTACTTAGGAAAAGGGGTTTATTCAATAGGTTTTAACTCTCAATTACACTCTGCGGCTGATATGGCAGTTTCACCACAGGGTGAGTCATTTATTTATAAAATATATGTCATATCCCATTATTGGGATTTCAACTACTTTTTTATTTTGGTTTATAACCTTATTACAAAATATTGAAGCCAATCCCACTGTGCTTAGAAATAATTTACAAACAATGTTATAACTATACAGTTCTGTTTAAAACTTTCAAAGTATAACATTGTTTGTTTATATAAAACATAATACAAAAACAGTTAAAAAAACAAATTTCTTTCTTGTTTGATTGTTTCGAAGGTTCATATTTTAATTTATATTCTCTGAGATGAAGAAACGATGATCTGCTGTATTCAAAAAAAAAACATAATAATAATTCTTGAAATATATTATATTTTGTGTATAAAAAGTACAGATTTTGTTTTTTTTTTGCAAAATTCTCAATTTACATGTAAATATTTAAGAAATAAATTTGTAAATTAATGATATATAAAATACGAAATCGTTTCTGACTTTTAGCGAATTTTATGAGTTGAGGCAATTTTTCTTATACACGGACATGTCGCTGGACTGTTGCTTAATTTTTCATTTGCTAATATTCATTATTATAATCAAAAGAAGAAAAACAAAATTTGTATAACACGTACAATTTTATTTAATTTAAAATATATATTTTCCGTCAATTGGTTTTTGTGTGCTAATTCTGTATTCGTATACCATTTCATACATACTTCGTCTCGTATATTAAAAAATTATACCTTTTGATTTGTATGCCAGTATAAGAAATTGGATAAACAAAATTAGCGTGTTTTATAATTTTTGTGATATATTTAATTTTCCAATATTAATCGTCGTGTATGTGTGTTTTTACAGACATATTATTAAGAATATTATTAACATTAGCTATTCTGTTATATATTTTTAATTAATAATACAGGTGCATTTCTACTACCCCAACTATTTTCTCATGCCATTATCACTTTTCGTTAATTATCTTTTCATTTATGTTGTGTAGCAAATTTTGTCTAAATATGCACTTCTTATTTTTTTATATTTAACAATTGTTCAGTCGTTATTAATGCGAGCATTATTGAAGTTCCGCTCGCACAAATGGTTCAAATCATATTTTCTACGAATACACGATTGTGCACCATGAAAATTTATCTTTTTTTGAAATATCTGGTTTATTATAAAAAACGATTTAATGAGGTATACTTAATGAAAAATATATATTGGCTTTAAATCCCCTTCCCTAGAATATACCAAAACCCAGCCTATTTACCCTGTAAATGAAAAACGATCTTTATTTTGACTTTAAGTATGGATGACACACACGATTGGTTTTACTCATTTGCTGAATATTTAACCAACAGCCAAATAAGTAATAATGGTTCTAACTCACACACAAATCATTACCAACTACTAACCATTTCCCCCCCTCCAATTCTAAACACAACGAAGTTTCCTTTAATTTAAGCTTTTATTAACCGCACATTGATAAAAAAGCGGTTTGTTTATTGATTATGCACACACTAATATAAAAAATTTTAAGAAACTTCGAATGAATAAAATTGAAATACCAAAATTATAGTGTTAAGACAAAATTTTGCTAACTTGTAATTGTAACTTAATGATTAAGATATTTAAGAAATACAATTTGAAAATGTTAAACACATACAAACATGTTAAATTTTGCATGAATACAAAATCTCAGATTGTTAATTAACCCTACAATGCAACTTTTAACTGTTTTGTATAATTGGCAACTCTATTTAAAAGTATCAATTACAGATATATTTCAAAATATATATTAAGTACTCTAATGATTTTACTGAAGATAAATCTCAAAACACGAAATACACACACACACATATATATATATATATATATATATATATATATATATATATACAAAGGTTATAGGACAGATAATTAACAAATGTCAGAAAAGAAAATACAACATGAACACTTTAGAACACTCACTTATACTATAATTTAATCTGGTGTACTTTGAAGTAAAATTGGTTGAAGAGCAACATTCATTTCAAACAGTTAAACCATTTTCAGAATTAGAGTGTTTGATATGTTGAACAAAATTTTTAACTTTGCTTTGTAAGTGGATGTTGCCAAAATTAGAATTTGCGGTTTAAATAATGTATATTTATTACCATTTAACAAACTATTGTATAGTGTAAAACGTATTATATGTACATATCTGTAGTTACTTAGTGAACAATTCCAACCTTAACACCGTTACACCTTCCTTCCAACAATTTTATTTATGTATATTTCCCAAATATTAGAAAAATAATAAAGGCATAAAATAACAAGAAAACCAGACACACACGTTGGTGATGGCGTTGACACACACAAGGGTACACAGTACAATTATTAACAATAAATCCAATAGCAAATACAAAGAATAATATTTTCAATTGCACGAAGACCTCAACAATGGCCAACCGAAAGTTGAAACATTTGAGAACTGGTCTCTTCAAAATTGCGAACAACAAATCTGAATCGAAAAGAAAGCAAACAATCAAAAAAGAAATAAATTTTGCTAAATTAATAACATAAAATCATATACAAGAACCCAATTACTATTTTCAAATACGATGTTTAAAACATTGACTCAATTTCTCAAAACACAATTTTGACATTGAGCTAATACGACGTTTTCTGACTTTCTTCCCCTTGTCGTCAGGTCATCTGACGGCAACAATAATCAACAACAACAACAAAAAATATAATATCAACAATAACTATAATATTAACCACAACAACAACAACTCAAACAACATCTTCACAGCCATTACATCAGCTTCAGGTATTTGTGGCCTTAATCTCTCGACATTCTCCACCAACTGTAATGTCAGCAGTGGCGCTCCAGTAATATCAACCATTAGCAGTCAACTTTTGCCTTCTTCTCTAGCCCAACCAAATTCACAGCAAACTAATTCCAACACTAACACAAATAGTAGCGGAAGTGGAAATGGTACAAGTACATCTGCCCAACAATCACAAATGTTTGCGGCGGCCGCTGTGGCTATGGCTGCAAATATAGCCGCAAATAATAGCAATGCCGGTCCAAGCAATACAATGAATTCTCCAGCTGGGAGTCTTAATACATCGAATAGTGGCGACGATTTTCGATGCGACCCTTGTAATAAAAATTTGTCATCTCTTACACGACTTAAACGGCATATTCAAAATGTACACATGCGTCCAACTAAAGAACCAGTCTGCAATATCTGCAAGCGTGTCTACAGCTCCTTAAATAGCCTACGCAATCATAAAAGTATATACCATCGAAATCTCAAACAACCAAAACAGGAATCAACCACAGACTCAGGACAAACATCGAACCTGGGAGTTGCTGTTCATAATCCATACTATTCATCAATAAATCACAGATCTACATCATAGGGTTTTACGTATTTCGATTATTTAGCAAATGACAAGATTTAAGTAATGTAGTCTTAAAAATAATCAGAAGTTTCAAATCCCAGATCATTTTTCATACTAAAGCATTCTGACTATAAATACAATTTACAATTTACCATTTTTACGTGGTATTTATACGATGGTTAATTTTGGCGAACGATAGTGGTATAATACGAACTTATGAGCTAGGTAGTTAAAAAATTAATACAGCAATATAAAGTAATAAAATTGGAATATAAATAATTATATAAAATATAGGTGAAATAATCAAGGGTGCCGAAAAGATAAACATATGAAATGGCTTTAATATATGGATATGTTCAAAAGTATTTAAATAACAGAAGAAAAAACACCAAAAGAATGAATTCTTTAATATGAATGGATACCCTTGTTATGCTATTGTATTGGTTGGACATACAATGAGAAAAACAATGTTAAATATTTAAGTATTTAAAACACATTTTTAAACATTTCATTTGATTAAGGTTTTACCATTATTTGAGTTGATTCTCAAAAGTCCGTTCAATGTTAATATTTTTATAATTTATGTATTTACGGTTTCTGTGAACGTGATCACATTGAAAGTAAAGTGGACACGTTCACTATAATTCAGCACTTCATAACATACACCAATTGGAATTTATGACAAACTAATCTAAAACTAAACCTCATTTTTTATTTTTGAATTTTAAACTGGTTCAACTTTTTCCAAAAGTCCTCATCCCAATTATACCTTATATTCAACCCTCACAAAAATAAGCACCCAGAAAATTGGTGGTGTGCTAAATGATTAAAAAGAGACACTAGTGACAATCAATATTACAAAAAAATAAAGAAATAAATCAGGCCAAATACATGTTTCAAAATTTTACTTACATAATATAAATGATAATTATCGTGTTAATTAAGGTTAACGCAAAGCATGCTCTTTTGAAATTTCCGTTAATGTTTATATTTTTATTTTAAATTTCAACAGCAATTAGATTCAATGACACTAATAGCTTCGCAATTACAATGTGCCATATTTTATCACGGGTTTCAGTTGTGTACTGATGTTCAAAATGACAACAAAGATAACACATGGTTGCTTGTAGTGTCAAAGCGTTCAAAATTTCAGTATTTCCAAATCTTTTATTTATTGGAATAATTAATTACTTAAATTTCAAAATCGGTTTTCATTCTACTTTTCGTAAAAAAGCAAAGTTTAAAACAACAATATTAGCTACTTCTAAAACTTAATTTATATATTTTTTTATAATTTTAATCAAAATACATTGAATTAAGATTTGCTTAATTATTTCGAATAAAAAAATCGTATTTATTTCCTCATATTAAGTATTGAATGAAATACAGAATATAAACATATTTGCGCCTGAATTTGTTAGTTTTAACATGTATATACAACATGCAACTAAAACTAACAATAAATCCGACCTCACTTAATGAAATCTGAAAATAATAGAAACTGAAAGTCACTGTTGTCTCTTTTTTTTCTTCTCTTCCTATATATCATATAGGTGGAAGCACCAGCCTAATCGGTGGGGTAATTGTACCCGGTGAGAACCCTAATAATAGTACCAACCTTCAACACCATCATTCCTCCCACCACCATCACCACCACCAACATCATTTGCACCCACAACAACAAGACCGTTCTGATCGCCATCAAGAACATTGTCAACAAATTGATCAGCAACCATCTGAACAAGCAAGAACCTCACCGTCCTCACTCCATTCACAACAGCAGCTTCAGCAATCGTCGTCACAACACCATTCACACTATAGTCATCAGCAATTGTCTCTTCCTCTGTTGCCGAGTCACCATCTTCACCCTCACCATGAATTATCACCCACATCGCATCAACATCACCATTTAGGACGTCCTGTGTCTCCTATGGATCATCACCACTTGCTGCACCACCGCCGACCTTCTCTTTCGCCGTCGTCAACCGGCCGTTCTTCAGCGAGTGGTTCAGCCGCTGGCATACTTTCCTCATCACGACCAGGTGATATCGGGAATAATCGACTTCTTTTGCCATTGCCACTAAATGCATGTCATCGTTGTGACGTATGTGGCAAATTGCTAAGCACTAAGCTCACACTTAAACGTCATAAGGAACAACAGCATTTGCAGCCACTTAACAATGCCGTATGCAATTTGTGTCATAAAGTGTTTCGCACACTTAATAGCTTAAACAATCATAAAAGCATATACCACAGACGACAAAAAAATCATCATTCATACTTTCATCATGGAAGTAACATCGGAAATAGTGGAACTGCTGGTTCACCAACCAGCAGACTCCATCAATCATTGAGTTCCCTAGGTGCAGCTGCTGCTGCAAGTCATAATACTGCTGGGCCAGGGAATGGAAATGCTGTAGCAGCAGCTGCTGCCGCTGCAGCCGCTGCCGCTGAACTTTTACTTTCTCCAATTGTAGGTGCAGCTGCTGTTGCAAACAGTAATGCTGCAGTTAGTGGTCAACTTTCCCAACACCAACAGCAATCTTCGCAAAATATTGTAAAACCATGTATAGACTTCTTATAAGATCAGCAGCACTTTTTGAAGCAACTTTTTCAAGTTGCAATGAATACATCTGGCCAAACAAATTCTAGACTTATCAATCCACAATCCATCTCCACATCTCCACAATCAATTGATTTGACTCTTCTTGACCATCATTATCTTGATAGTGAATTAACTTATAACAGAATAAATTACAAGTAAAGAATACGTTTAATTGCAAATGTACTAATAATACTTTGCATATGGTAGACAGGAAACCCAAGTGATCTCATGCTAAATTATCTATCTGAACTTGTAAAGTTTTATGATTTTGTGAGCGTCTTCCGACAGCGTTCAAATATGTCTTTTTATTGACATTTTAAGCAAAACCTGTGATTTTAATTTTCATTGTTTTCTAACAGAAAGACTATATTAACAACTAAAGTCATTGGAGACATTTGTTGAAACTTTAACTCCGTAGACTGATCTACCTAAATTATACAATATAATTGTTAATAATTAAAGAAGCATTATCCATTAATTAAATTTTTTTGTTGCTTTTTTTATTTTTTTATTATTGCAATAACTTACAAATTTGTAAATTAACACAACATTCAATCGGCCTTTTCCAATATATTAGTGTAATTATGATATGTGCAATTTTGGTTGATAATACAACTATAAACTATTTTATTATACAATTCAAAATGTAATAACGTGTTAAATATACATTTATTGTACATAAAAAAGCTAAAAGGTATAAAAACGGACTTTTTGGAAACAACTCAAATAAATTTAAAACTCTTAAAACAAAGTTGCCTGCATCAAGTTTATAGCAATCAGCAACATGATATATGGAAACATTTCATACATGTAATATTACACTTAGTTAACAACATAATGTATGTATATAAAATTATAATATTCATTAGTAATAATGTTACGGATTGTAATTCATAATATGAATTACTATACATTTGTCATTTTTATGTATATACATAATTTAGATTCTAAAGAAATGTGTTTCCGTTAAAATTATCATGCGAATCAAAACTAATTTTATTAATCAATATTCATAGAACACATTTTTTAGGTATTAAAAAGCGTTTTATATTTTTTTGAACAAAATTGAAAATATAAAAATTATCAAA
This sequence comes from Coelopa pilipes, assembly GCA_947389925.1. Classification (NCBI taxonomy): domain Eukaryota; kingdom Metazoa; phylum Arthropoda; class Insecta; order Diptera; family Coelopidae; genus Coelopa; species Coelopa pilipes. The sequence goes on from OX376700.1 coordinate 37,276,429, forward strand.
TAGAATGTTTGAAAACATCGAAAGAACTGATAGTTTTAGGTGAAGCAGAATGATCTATTTTTTGCATTGAGTGATTAGATCTGAATTATTTATTGAATGATATTAGTATTTTCGACCTTTGAGTGAATGTTTTTGTAGTACAAACTACTTCAAAATTAATCATAAATTCTGTGAAATTTCTTACGAAAAGAATTACAAAATTGATTTTTGTTCTTAAGACTGAATTAAATATATATACATTATTCGAAAGAATTAAAATTATATATTTCAAAAGTTAGGAATGTTTTTTAGAATTACTTTAGCGCAGATTGTTATTTAAAATGGTTTTAATACTTTACTGTCGGGAAATGGAAAAGTCTGAAATATTCATCTCAATACTTGATACCAAATTTTTACATTTATCCAAATTTGTATGTATATATATATATGTGTATATATATATATATATCAGATATATATATATATATATATATATATATATATATATATATATATATATCATTTTCTGTAACGAATGCATTAATATTTTCTTGCACTCAGTCTTAGATGATATGTAAATTCTATTTTATTTATTTTTTTGAAGTATTACAAGAATCATATATCATAAGTACATATATCAGTTTGTTTATAGATATATATATATATATATATATATATATATATATATTTATTTCCTAATTTTAATTTACTACTTGGAAGTGTTTGCGAAATTATGTTAATTAATGATACATGAAATATCAAAAACAACTTTGACATTGTACGAATACATAAATATGTATATTTATAGATATTCCCATATCCTCACATATATATTTATACATGAATCTGAAATAATATGTAAACTTTATTATATTCCTAAAATTATTAATTATTTCTGTCATAGATACTAATTGTATCTAGAATTACTATTTACTGTCCAAAATAGAGTGCAGAACATATTCTAGTTCCCATATAACATAATGCTAGAGAAAAGTACATTAACATTAGAGTCGTTATGTAAATAAACACCATTTTAAATATATTACAATAACTTACACGTCCTATAAATTAAGAACGATCATATAATCCTAAAACTAAATGAAAAAATAAACCTTATCAGAAATCAGAAATGAAAGTAACACACATTAAACGTAATAGAAAAATCGGATATTCCACTAAAATATTCTAAGAACTAATCTACATATTTTATTTCTTATAAATTACTCTCTAAAAGAGATAACTTTTGAGTCTTATTTTGTATTCACTTAAACATTTTTTAACAATTAGGTATAGTAAACAATAGTTTGTATTTGTCTATATTACTATTTTACTAAGAGGGAAAATTAAAAATTAAAAACAAAGTTAACGACAACTAATCCTAAATATATTTGATTTATTTCACATTTTGTGCGACAAATATAGCCTTTCATATATTAATACTTATTACTGTTCATTTTGTCAATATTCTTTCAATCGTAAATATTTAAAATCTAGTTTAAGTGATATGATTGATTAAAACAATAAAATCAGAACCTAACAGCAGTGGAATTATAAACATATTTTCGTATATAAAATATTGAGTTATTAATGAAATAAAAGAAATGCAAAATAACCTATTATCTTTGAATTTATTAAGAAGTTTAATCAACACTATATCAAGATAATGTTTCTTACTTTTGATATTTTATACAGGAGTCGCGACTGAATTACAAAATTTTAATATGTGATTGCATAATATCAATATATCAGCTAGAATTAATCGGATAAAAACTAGAAATTATACTTAATAAAAGGAAAAATGTTTACTTTTACTTGTTCAAAAATATTTTATTACAATCTTCTCTTCTACTGATGATATCGTAGATTTTTCATCACTTCTGTTATCCCTTAAATTGCACTAGCAAAGAATTAGGGCAGTAAGTCAATTAACTTTACTTGCAAATATGAACAACCAATCAAATCATGTGTGTGTGTATATACCTATAATACTTCAATCTCACACTCGAGCTATTGAATTCTCAACCTCGCAATATTATTTACTCATATTTGCCTCTACTTGAAATTACAAAAAGTATAAACAAAATCCTTAACTTGCAAAATTACAGGAAATTCACCTAAGAAACTATTCTCATGCCAACTGTGTGGTAAGCTCCTCTGTTCTAAAGCTTCACTCAAACGTCACATAGCTGATAAACATGCCGTACGCCAAGAGGAATACCGTTGTATCATCTGTGAAAGAGTATATTGCTCACGTAATTCTCTGATGACACACATTTACACATATCACAAATCAAGACCAGGAGAAATGGAAATGAAAGATATAAAATTGTATAACCAATTTAATACATCAATCTGAGATATTTATTTCAAAAATCTCAAACATCAAATTTAATAGAAATCACACAAACCTAAATATTCATCTGTAATCTTTCCCAACTCATATGAAGCGATACATGCAGTATCTTGCAATTATGATAAATTGATATTTTACACTTGAACTCGCATTTCTAGAAATTATAATAGATATTTGAAATTGGAATGTATTAATTTAAAAAAATACAAAAATAACATAATTTGTATTAAAATGCGCAGCATTTAAAATAGTATATTCATTTGGTATTAGTAACATTCGTGATTCAAACCTATTTATTTACGTTGATTTATTCTATAAAGAATTAACCATAAAATTACACCAATGTAAATGTGCATCAGTGAATTGCGGACTTCTATATGGTAAAGAGCGTTACGAAGGATACATAGATCTGTTACTGACAGAGAAGGTGAGAAGGACAATTTCTACAAATAACTTTTCATACTGCGGTTTTTACACAGTGCTAAGGTTATCGTAGAAATATAATACTAAATCTTGGTATAAACTCCTTCACTCGATTACTGTCTTTCTCCTTGTCTGTTACTCTCCCCTTTTTCCGCATCACAAACACACTCAATTGCCATTCCATCTGTCCTATCTTTGAGTCTTAAAATATAGTCGAATATTTCCAATCTGTATGCATTTATTAAAAAAACTGTCTCATTTAGAAAACTAGTTATTTCCTCTTCAAAAACCTTCCTTAGTACTTCTTATGGAACATTACTTTCCACTATGAAATATAAATATGTAATAGGTGCGCTAAATTGCATATATATGAAATTTTCTCTGTAAAGCGCTTTACTATAATCTTCCGTATTATGTTTTTACACAATACTTCGACAAAGCGTATTGAGCTCCCAGAAATGATGACATGTTTGTAAGTATATGAATAAGAACTTGTAGTGACTTTATCTTATTATTCTGTATTACCTTTTTTCATAAATCTTAAAAGCCTTGTAGTAACTTAAACAAATCACATTAATATATGAAAAAAAAGCATCACTAAAAAATACACACATATACATGAATATATATATTTATTAATATATATATATATATATATATATATATATATATATATATATATATATATATACTCGTAGATATGTCGTGTAGCTTAGTACAGAACATTTTTTCAAATATTCCCAACATTTCCTGGGATTTCCACTACCATGCTTTCATATTGAATTTCTATGTGAGTTCTCCATAAAGTCTATATCTATCACTGTATATATGAAAATTCAAGCGGTTGTTGATGTAGTTAATTTGCTAAAAATTTTTTAGTTTTTTTCCTACTTATATTTGGTAAATTTTTCCGAGTACAATTTAGTAGCATCTTTAGATTAGAAATTACAACTTATAATTCTGACGCATATACTATAAAACAATTTCATTTCTGCATGATTTAAAGAACATCAGTTTGTTTTCGTTGCAATTTTGTTATTTCATGGATGTAGTTTGCTTTTAAGTAATACTTATGTATATAGTTTTCATATACGTTCATAAAAGGTTGGAAAATATATATTTTTCGAAAATATTTAGTATTCGTGGAATAAATGTGATGTTTATAATGCATGATAGATTTGTACTATTTCCATGAATACGTGTTTAAGTTAATTGAATTCACTTTACGTTTTTCTTCTCTCGCCATCATACTTTCTTTTCTCATATTTTTCAATTTTTTTATAAATATTTCAAGCAAATCATAGAGAAGTAATAAGTCTAGTAATACATCTTTTCTACAACTGTTTATCATCAGCCTATACTACAGACATTTATACTGAATTTCTTCTAAACAATGCACTTTTACTTTTCTTATATTATACAATTTTGGAAACTCTGTACAATATATTCAAATATGACTTATGAACCTTCAACAGGAACACACACGATAGTGTCCTCTGCCACATCACCTTCCAGTTCCACATCATCTCCACCATCTCCACCAACAGCAACGTCTTCGCCTAACTCTTCGAGTTGCTCAATGATTTGTGGAGGTTCACTTAATAACAATGGAAACACCTTCAACGCTATTCCGTCGCCACCGCGTCCAGGAGTCGGCAGTACTTCTACATCTACTCAAATAAATTCTACCTCATCACCTCAAATGCCACTACGTATGCCTCCACCTACCAGTGGTGGCATAAACGAACCACAAGAGTGTCCATACTGTCGGCGAACTTTCTCCTGCTATTACTCACTAAAACGTCACTTTCAGGATAAACATGAGCAATCGGATACTCTGTATGTTTGCGAATTTTGCCATCGACGATACCGCACCAAAAATTCTTTGACCACTCATAAAAGTCTTCAACATCGTGGTTCTAGCGGCATGCTGAAACGTCTGCTAAAGACTTCAGCAATTAAAAACGTGTTGGTACCACATCCACACCACCATGCAATATCACATCAGCATGCTAGCTTATTTGACTTTACCAGTGAGTTAGGACAACCACCACCAGGCATACAATAGGATTTAAGATGGAATGCAATTTTTTAAAGATTCTTGTGCATTTAGTTCTGTTAATTTTTATAAGAAAGGTTTATTTAAATGTCTACATATTTATGGATTCGTATATGTTATTATGTTTGTAATTATAATATAGACACATTACTCATCATTTTATGTTAAATGAATATTATGCGCATATCCTTTTTGATAAAAAATTATATTTATAAAGTTTTTGGCAAACGTGCAATATTTTACAAAACCCAATAAGTACTTCAATTTTGCATTTACTCTAGCCGAAAGCGAATCATTTTGTATATACATGTATATTATTAAAATTTTCATCAAGGTCGCACTGTAAACCTTTCGAGATAAGTTATTTCTAAATTAATTGTATTCACTATAATATTTAACATACAGATTCAATTATTGTCATTTTTAATATGAAAATATACATTTATTTCTATGGTGAACAGATTTTAATGAAGCTTCCAAACACGTATTATTACATCCACTTGAAGTTATAAATGTCAAATTCAATGATTGTTCCAACAAATTAAACTACACATATATCATATATCAGGCATTGTCTGCTTCTAGGCGCTGATTAGGTGAATAGAAATGAGTAGAAATCTTGACTATCTATCAATCTCTCAATGATAGGCACTTCAAAGAAATGTTTTTCTTTACAGCAGCTACCCTTCGGCGAGCAATAATGAAATCCTGCTTATCGGATTCAAAATAAAACTGTAGAAGCTTTCATTTGTGTAAAAACATTTCAACCGTAAAACTTAAATTAATGCAAGAAGTTTGTGCAAAGTCCTTAAATTAATATTGTGTCAACAATATTAAAATCAAAGAAAATTCACAAAACCCAAATTCATAAACTAAATTCAGACCTATATTCTAACTCTCGATCTCCAAAATTCTAGTATACCCAAGTTCTTGACTAATGAATTAAATGCGGTTAAAGGTTTCAGAACAAAAAGAAGACACTAGATAAAAAACACAAAGATTATAGGTATAGAATAAAAAAATTGAGTCCAAATGGAAAAGTAAAAACTCAGTGATTTTCACCAGTTAAGTACAAATGACTCAATCAGAAATATAACCTCATATAAAACATTTTTACTTTTTTGTTTTTCATTTAATGTAAATAGCTGCTAAATTAAAACAAATTACTATCAAAACAAGGTATAAAAACATTCAAATATATATATTTAAATCAAGTTCAGGGAATTGTTAGAAAATATTTTCAAAAATTCTTATAACATATCCGAAAATATCTCAGGAAATCATGTGTAATTAAATATAAGATAGAAATAACAGATATAATCATATCAGACAACAATCCCTTTTGAAGCATACACATATAACTTCATTAATATGATAGCTAAGTTCCACTTGTAGATTTTTATGAGACTCATAAGTTTTAGATAATTAAGATATCTTTTGTTTGTGATTATGTATTCTGAAATTAAAAGGAAGAATTATCATATTTTTTACCATTAATTTTGTAGGTTATATGTTCTGGATAAATTTACAACTGTGATCTTTTACTCTAATATCCACAAAATTATTCTTTGGCTGTACAAATACCCTTGATTTGTTTTATATAAAATATTTTTTTTGACTTATACATAATCACTTAAATCTGAAAAAATTGATTTGATTTTTATTGAATTAGATTACGTTTTTTTTAAATAGCAATAAAACTTGTTTGGCATTTGAACTGCATTTAATATCTTCAAAGTTGTACATTAATAATACTAATCTAGATAAATATCAATACACAGAATACAAGTTAATTTTAAATCATTTTTTTAAGTATCAGCATAAGTTGTTGCAGGCTATATTAAACTCAGGCAATTGAATTGTGCAGGGGTAATTATATTAGCTGTTATAAACAGATGTATATTTGACAAGCGTTATTGCACCAAAGGACGCCAACCACACAAAATATGCATTTACTGATTAGATATTTAAGAAACAAAATCATTACCTCTTTCTTCAAATCTACAAATACATTTGCAGATTATTGTTCTTGAGTAATTTCGTAAAAATTATGAAACAAATTTTATAAAGGACCATAATATTATCTCAGGTTGTAAATTTAAGTAAAATGCATTATTAAAACAAACTTATTACTTTTTAAAATGTGTTTATACACAAATAGTTATAAAAAGTCCACATTTTAATCAATAATCAATAAATTATTTTTAAGATATTAATTCTTTATGAATGGAAATATTATAAACTCTAGGTCGTTAGTTCTTCTAAAATGAACAAATATACAATGACATCCTTTCAACTGAAATTTTAATGTTCACAATTTGATTTTAATTCTAGATTTATGTTGTTTATGGATATACGTCAAATACAAAGTTTTTATTATTTTGACATTGTGCAACTATATGCATATCAATACAATAATGATTTTAGAAGAAAAGTAGTAAAATAATAACATTAAGAACACATCTTGAAAATTAGTGAACAAATTTAGAATCTAATACTTTAATTTTTCAAAAAATTAACAAAAACTGTGATTAAAATTGGATACACTGTGTATTAAACACAAAACTTATTTGATTAGAAATAAACAATAGTCACTTCAGGAATAACAACAATATATTTAGTTTGAATTGAGTGATTGTTTTTGAATTGTTGTAAAACCTATAAAAACGAATTTCATTACATACGAATGCATATAACAAAATGTTTGAAAACTCTCATAAGTGTTTGGCAAATATTCCCTCACTAAAAAGTGCCAAGGACATACATTTTCCATAGATTACTATTTTATTTAAATACTTTTTAAAACAATAACAAATCATTTTTAATGCAAAATATATAGAAAATAAGTTTGAACTCTTATCCAGTATTAACAGCAAAAAGAAAATTAACCAGGTCTTCAACATTAACATCAGTTTTTTGTATATAAATATACAAGTTCTTGTTTAAATTATTTGCTTTTTAAATTTTTATACAATTGTATTTTAATTTTGCCAATATAGATCTTAGAATGTGTGCGGTCTGATATAAGTTAAGTATCTTCACTTTCCTCCATCTCTTTTTTTTACGATTTTTTTTAATATCTAAACGTTGTCAATGTCAGTAATATTGATTGCAATTAACTTAGTTTCAGAAACGCATTTTAGTTCTAAGGAAACAAAACTTACATAACATTTAAAGTAGTTTGATAAACGTGAGCACATGTGCATATTTGTATAACAACAGTATGCAAATATACTAAAAATACATTAGCGGATTTTTATTTAACATTCTATTGATATTAACAAATGTTCGAATTTAAATTAATTATTGTAAATGTTCAACAATGTCGAAACGTTTACAGCGAAAGTGAAGGAAATAAATTATTAATAAAAGTATATTCTATGTAAAACAAATTGTTTCTTAAACTAAGACTATATTCTACAATCAAGGGAATACTTTATAATAAATCTCCAATACTAACATATATGTATCTTTATTAGAATCGTTGTTTGTAGCACATCACATAAAAATGTGTAAACCGTATACATTTTTAAATGGTAAGTATAATATATTAAAATAAGCACGTATCATTAACATTTAAAATAATAGTAAAAATGAAATTTTCAATTTCTAATAATCAATCAAATTATCTTTGGTTATCTCGTGACCAATGACTTTCTTGTGGTTACAGTATGTGAATGTTACCCCATCGCGGAAAATCACGTTAATGCCGAAATTAAAAACAACTAGAAAAAGACAAGTCCTTACCGAGATTTGGCTTACTTGCGATCTCTATGAAAATATAAAGGAATAATTATATGGTGGGATTCACACTGGCTTACCACAATTCCACAATTAGAATATATGTTATTGTAGTTTAATAAATTTAATATACGATGTTTTCTGAAGTGGTAATATTAGCGGTTTTGATATAATACATACATATTTATAAAAAAAAGTGTACAATATTAGTATATTTGCATAAAAAAATCTTTTCATCACTTTAAACCTGTCGAACTGGCTATATAAGAAAACCTTTCAATTTGCAAGTTTAGAAAAATTCTAAACTGAATTTATTGGATTGTTTTATGGACCAAAATAATGTGTGTGTTTATAAATAATTAAACTCTCAATTACAATTTTTTACTTCTTGACTGACTGCTGTAAACATATCCGCAGAATTAATAGCGAGATTGCAAAGATAAATAGCACAGGCCATGGAAAGTTAGTGATGTAGTGAGTACTAAATTACTCAATTACCTTTTACAACACTAGGTCACATCTTGGGCTATTCCAATACTAACGACAGTCGCTTCTATTAGTTAACATATGAGATTTAAAGTTGACATCGAGAGACTTGGTCTTTCTAGTCTGCGTTGCCCATGTGTTTTGTGATGATGTTGAAGGTTTTTACTTGTGGAGTTTTCGTCCATTAACTCCACACATCCAATGTTGCGAAATTGAATTTCGACATGCCGTCGTATTCATTATCGGACGGAGCAACTAATTTGATAAGAATTCATTCATGCCGCCTAACGGAAGCACCAAGTGTTGAAGTTGATGAAACCGTATGGTTTCTAAATTTACATTTCAATATATAGATGGCGTACTATTTATCCAATTACAACAACAATTTTATCCGTAGTCAACCAACAAATTGGCCAAAATATAATAATAATATTTTATTCAAATTCTCTGCTTAATATTTATCATATTTAAAAATTTATTATTAATTATTAAGTTATTTTCTTGTTGGTAAAAGTTACATGTTTGTTTGATATGTACTTCATTCGTAGAGCCCGTTTTGAATCAATTTTCATTTCGTTCAACCGATTTAAAACTATCCAATATTAATTCTAAGACATTACCTTCTTCCACTCATCGATTTTGGATCTTGAAATGCTTCTTCAACTTATTGAGGATGAGTTTTCTGAATGAATTTTTCTACCATATAATAATATTATTTTTCATGGTTATATGGATTTTTATGGGATATGGATATATGGGATTTTATGGGACTCTTGATAATTTTTAAAGTTTTATATGAAATAATTTTTATTATATATAGATAGGTCAACATTTGTACTGGCCACTCTGGATAGAAACCTAATTTACTTTCCTAATATACTTTCTGAAAATTAGTACAATGATGTGATATGACATCATTTCGGAAGAAAAAATGGAAGTACAGAGAGATGACGTGAAAAATAACGATTAACAATGCGCATTAAATAGGTTCCCCAAATAAAACGTATCTCTTTTAAACAGTGAACTAGGTTTCAAAATATCCCTTGACTCATTGATTAAAGTAATTCCTAATGTCACTATTACTAAGATAAACCAATACTGATATATCAATATGTTATATTAGTATATATGCTTCAATTTGAATCAATTTATAAATTTCGATAAGAGAAAAGTTTTTAAATAATAATTTATATATCACAAACAACTTAACAACAAAATTCAGTCTTTCCTTCATAAATGTGTTTTTAATTGAAGTTTTATATTGATAATATATATGTAGTTTGATGGTAATTTATAAAAATTACTCTAAAATTATTATTAAGCTAAAATACCAATAGATCATTTGATATTTGATCTTTATTTTGATTAAACTATTATTATATATTCAATGTTGTCTATGAAATTTATTATATGCTTGTCAGAAGAAATTGAATATATATTTGTCTCAAATATTTAACTATGATGTATGTTTAACGATTTCTAGGACTTACAAGATAACCCAGTTAACGCATTCAAATCCCACCACACAGCTGATGCTCTGGCAGAGTTTGCAAATAAGTTCACTTTTGAAACGTCAGAGTATATCGTCTTTGTAATAATGCTGTTCATTTCGGAGGGTATCGGTGTATATTTTAGGTTCTTTCCAAGGTGAAAAATACAACTGATGAGAATTTAATAGGTGGTAAGAAAAGGAAAATCCTACCAAATGCAATTTCCCTTGTAGGCAGGAGAGTGGGTTCCTGTGAATCGCTTTAGAAATAATTAGTAACATTCCAATTAAACTGTGTTAATTTGATTATTTTTGTAAAATGTCAAGTATTTTTATAATGTCTGTACAGACTGAGAAAAGGTAATAGGTTCAGTTACATATTTCTAGTACTTTTCATAATGCAAGTCGTCCAGTTTATGGTACATTTTTATTCCGGTCTTTTATATAAACAATATTCCAAACTGTTACGAGGTATGTGAAATTTCTTTCAAAAACTCGTTTAAAAACCTATGCAATCTTTTTATGGGTATCTCGCAGTATATGAAGATACTTTCAACAAACGGAGCCGCAAACTGGGGCTCCTTCATCCTCAATGCTTTCAAGCTTGTACAGGGAAGTTTACAGCTTTTACAGGAGAAAACGAACTGTAATTTTTGAAGCATGAAATTGAAAAACGCTAATTAATAATTAGCTAATCAAACAAAAATAATGTGCACGTATTGTTTATTGTTTGAAATCATTGATATGCAATTTAAGTACAATTATATTTTGATTCCACCTCAGTTATTACTAACAAAAACATTTCTTCCAACATAAATTTGGTTTGTATTTTGAAAAAAACACAAACAACCTTGCTATATTAATTCTAAAATAATTTTGTAATTTATTTATTGAGACTTCATATTTAAGGTATTTTCTACATAGGATTGAAAATTATATGAAAAACAGACATACATAGAACTTATTCGTATTATTCTAATAATGATTAAATGCAAACGTAACAAACTTATTAATTTTAAATCAGTTTATTTATCATTCTAAAATAACTTCGCATTCAGATTTGAAGTTTCAATGGTAACGTTGTAGCTTATATTTTTATATTTGACTTATATTTTTTTATTTGAAATCGATGCAGTGGCGCCAGTCTATTGGTGAAAGACCAGAAGATTGGAATAGTAAACTTAAGTTATTTGGAGATATGGAAGAAACGTCAGATTGAATTGTGATGATGTTACAACCAATCGATCCGTCCAAGTTCATTGAAACGTTGGTGGCAGACTTGTAAGACACACCTCGAACTACACATGCAACAGTACATGACGGAACGACACCTTGTATTTGGAAATGACCTGGCTGCTGCATATGTTTTGCTCTATAGAGGTGGCGCAGTTAAGTTTTTGAAATCGTCTGGTTGGATGAGTGCAAATAAGGATAGAGAGTTCGACCTGCCTAATAAATTTGATCCAAGTTATAAAGATGAATATCTATAAAAATGAATCTCTACTACGAAGGGCTTGAAAATCTACGCTGTCTTTAGCACTTCACATTTCTCTCGTATAGAAATGTAAAGGAATTCAATGATTGGTTTCTGGATCGTGTTTCAGATTCAGAGTATCCTATTTTGGAGGCGTATTTATATCTAATTCAATCACTCAAGCTGTTGATTGTGAACGACCCCCAGCCATCATTGAAGTCCGAGTTGGTATGTGCAGTATTGGAACAAGTGCTGGTGGGTGGAATTAATACGAAAAAGTTAAATCGTAACACACCCGGATGATTTCGTGGTTCTGATTTTGTTAATTTTCTTCTTTTGCTTATTTCATTTCATTCTTTGTTGAGACTAATTAAAATATTTTTTGTAAATGGTAATGACAATATTACTTATGATTAACATTGGAAACTTAGAACTATATGTATTATTCTAATTACAAATTAAAAGAAGACGGACACATTTCATTCTTTGTTGAGACTAATTAAAATATTTTTTGTAAATGGTAATGATAATATTACTTATGATTAACATTGGAAACTTAGAACTATATGTATTATTCTAATTACAAATTAAAAGATGACGGACACCCAATTTATTGTAAATTTAAATAAGTTTATATAATGTTGAACATTGAATTTCTGTTTTTTGCTAAGCAATATATGTTTATTGTTGCTTCAACATTAACTATTTACACAAAACAAACAAATTAAATTATTTTTTAAAATTAGCCTCTATATACCTTTTACTTTTTAAATAAAAATCAGGTAGGAGTAGAACAGTAAAACCCAAATCCGTAGAAATATTTTCGTTCAATATTCCTATAGGGGAAAGATATGAAGTGTTAGACAACTGAATGATTTTTTATAGTCCAAAATGTCTGAAATGAAAACATTTTCATGAAATTGCAACCTGTTTACAAATATTTTTTGCAAAGACAACGCCTACAAACTGAAAGCATTAACGAATGCTTTGGAATAGATGTATTTATCTGAAAACTTTACGCCGTGATATAAAATTCCGATTAATTCACAACTTGAGTTCTATTTCTCAAATATTTATATTTCTTTAGCAACAGTAGACGATATAGTAAACCATTTTGGGTAAGTATAGGTGATAACGGAGCGAATACAGACTTTATATATTAGCAATTGCGTCCTTTCGCTTAAGTGTTTATTTAGAAAATGCTGAGAAAGAAATAATTTTGTAAACTTTGCTTTTTATTAAATTGTTCGAGCATGTCCATTGAATTTGAGAAGTTTATTAAAATAAATTCCAAGATATTTAATTTTATTTTTAAAGGGTATTGGGAATTGATCTAAATTGACAGACAGATTTGTACCTTGCGGAACACCACTATTCAATGATCCCAGATCAGAGCATATCTTATTTATTTGAATTAAAAAGTGTCTGTTACAGAAATAACTATGAAATAATTTTAATATAAATGGATCAAATCCTATATTAATTAATTTATGTAGAATTCCTCTGTGAAATGCCCGATCATACAGCTACCGTACATCTTTTTTTCCGAAGATTGCACACTAAATCATTGTGAAATTTTAAAAGGATATGGGAACATTGGGCTGTTTTTGAAACCAAACTGATGATCCAAATGTTTAAATCCATTTTTTGTTTAATAATACGTTCAAAAAGTTTCTCTAAGTTAGAGAGCATTGAGATTGGCCTAAAATTGTAAAGGTCTGAATTGTCTGATTTTTTCTGCAGAGGCAAAATTTTTGTACTTTCCACGCTTTAGGAAAGTATCCATTATTAATGAAATTATTAAAAACTAATGTTAAACCTTGAAATGCCACAGTTTTATCTAAACAAGATCGAAGCTTTAATAAAGTGGGCGTAATCAGAATTAAATAAAGAAGAAAACTCAGAGGAAAAATTAAATATATGTGGTGAAAAAAGAGAAACAATGGAATCAATTTCCGAATTTATACTGGAATCTAAATTTATTGGAATATTTTCTTTGTTAATTTCATTGTAATGATGTTGTAATGATGCCTTCCCTTTTTCTATATCATCAGTAATTTCTTTGTTAAGGAAGCTTACTTTTTCACAAGAATCATATTTTTACCAATTATTCTATGTATGGCTTTATATGCGTTAGAGCTAGTTTAATTTTACGAAGGAAATTATTAATTTCTATTGATTGATGAATTTCAGTTTGTTCTTTAATTATAATTTTTAAAAGTTGTATTTGAGTAGATAACAGCTGATATTCTGGACTTCTTCTATTGTAATTATTGTGATAAATCCTTTTTAATCTCTTTTGCCAAGCATATTTGATTTTGAAAAGTCTTTTCATATTATCAGGAACTATATATATATATATATATATCAGGAAACATTGGATAACCAACAACTTAAAGTTCGACCATTTGGTAATGGTAATATTACTTATGATTAACATTGGAAACTTAGAACTATATGTATTATTCTAATTACAAATTAAAAGAAGACGGACGCCCAATTTATTGTAAATTTAAATAAGTTTATATAATGTTTAACATTGAATTTCTGTTTTTTGCTAAGCAATATATGTTTATTGTGTTTGTTCCCGACACATATTAGTCATTGAATCACCCCAAGAAACAAGTTTAGAATTTATGTCGCCACATAAGAAGAAACCATCGAAGTTTTTGGATAAGTTAAAAATTGCAGTCAAACTACTACATAAATCCACTGTAGAAAAATTACTAAGGATATAGAGACTACCAAAAAGAAGACGTTTAGTTGCACCATTGATGTGAAAATTTATTTCGAGTAACAAAATTAGATTTATTAACAGCCGACTTAACAGCACTCGCAGCACTAATTCTTTTACCTCTCACTAGGTTGAGCTGAATTTTTCACCTGCGAAGAAATTCTTTATAGGGACAACCTCTGTAGTTGGCGGGGTGATCAACCTGATTGCAGTTAATGCAATGGGGTCGAATTATCGTCTTTCTTGATCAGACACTCTCCTGGATTGATCACATTTTACACAAGCAAAAGATATATTGCAATTCCGGACACTATGACTTTTTGAGTTGGATTTTGGAGCTTCCCAAGTGATTGTCTAATTAAGCAAATAACGTATATGTTCGACGTCTGCAATTTTTTTGCTGCAATTAAAGTCATAAGAAGAAGACCAGTATCGATGTTATGTCGAGAAGAGTACGGAGTCACCAATTTTGTGACTTTGTCAAAAGTCTCAGGCAAAATATCACCCAAAGCACACTTAATGTCATCTAAGTCATTTTGAAAATACAAACCCCTCAAAACTAGGCACACTTGTTTTAGTTGGGAAGGAGTAAATTAATATTAATTTATGTTATTTTTTCGCAAAAATGCCATTATTTCAGTAATAGCTTGAGAATCGCTGTTAAGATTTAATAGTTGATCAGCAACCACGAGAGTTTTGAACTTAGAACATTTTCAAAGTCCATGTCCTTAATTTTTACAGCAACAAAAACTTGGTGTATTTGAGAAACACCGTGTAATGTTTGTTTTGCATTCACAAACTTGTCCGGAAGCTTGTTACGACGCATCGTCGCAGAACTCGAATTTTCCATTCAAATAGAATGGACGGTAAATTCAAGGTTGAGATTTATACAAAGTATAAAGAAATACAATTAAAATCTTTAAATATTCAAATTATCTTCACTACTCGCGTTGCCAATCCTTCTTTAGCTCCTTATAAGTATTACTCCGTCACGAAGTGGCATCGCTAATACTCAACGTGTGGCGAAAAACACCAGCGCTAAGTTAGCAACGTTGCTGGCTGTCAAAAATTTTGACAGCTGCACGGAGGGTAAATATCACAGGGCAACTCAGAAATATAAAAAGATACGGTGGATCTTCGAATATAGGAACCACAAACGATACAGGGTCCATTTCGGTGTCCAAAAATAGGTAAAAATATTCCCCATCGAAATAAACGAGTGTCATACCCGTTGAAAACGCAGGAAAACTGTAGTAGGCCAGCAACGATTTTCACGGAAAACCCAAAAATGTAGTAAAAATCGAATAAAACGTGACCCAGCAGAGATACAGGGTCCATTTCGATGTATGATAATAGGTAAAAATATCCCCAACGAAATAAACGAGTGCCATACCCTCTGAAAACGCAGGAAAACTGAAGTAGGCAAGAAACGATTTTCACGGAAACCTCGAAAAAGTGATGCATGAAATTAGTATTAGCACCACGAAAAGTTCCTGATTAAAAAAAAAATAAAAAATAACCTCATTTTAATTTTATTATATTAATATTATTTTGTTAATAATAATTTCAAATTTCAGAGTTTTGTTCTGAAATGAAACAGAATTGATTTAAAGGAACATATGCGATACATTGCAAGGAACGTTTTTACAGCAATTAATAATATAAAAAGAATGTTATCAAAAAAGAAAATAACAATTTAATTGTAATAATTAAAAAATATAATTTTACATAAAATGTATTTGAATATTGTTTAGTAAAACTAATTACATATTCTCTTATCTTTTGAATTTGTGTGGAGGTTGTAATTGAAATGGTTTATGTCGTACTGTTCATTGAACAGACACAATGTGAAAAATGCCGTTGCAAGGCTTCTACACAAAAGTTTTTATACAATGCTGTTTCACAAAGCTTTCAGTGTTTATATAATTCTATCGGTTATAATCAATGTAAGTAGTATCTATATCTGGTTTTTATAAAAAACAATAAAATTGGTAAATTTCTTTGTCCAGGCGGTCATAATATATAAGCAGAAACAAAAAAAAAAAATGGGTACATTTGTGAGTAGATCATGCAAGATTTTCTGTCCACAACAGGAAAAATTGTAACTAAGCGTAGACAGATGAAATGCATTCGATCTGTGTACTCAGCTATTTTTTGAATCATTATTTTTCAATATTCTATTGGCGGCGACATTTTTTAATAGACATTCTGCGTATTCAACAACAATTGAAATGATATATAAACGACTTCAAAACTCTTATATGCAGACTTTGTGCATCCACAGGTATTTAAAATTTTATTTTATACAATTACTTGTTTAAGCCATATATTTTTTAATCAACAGAAAACTGTGCTAAAACGAAAGGGGGAGTGTAAGGCAAGAATCTACCTTAATCTACCTTTTGGATCAGGAATGTATAAATTATTACTTTTTTAAATAGGATATTATATATTTTATTATTTCATCCCTGCTGCGTGTCCAGCAATTTATATATTTTCAATTTGTATTTAACAATTATATTTTTTTAAAAAGGTGTGATATAGAAGTTGTATTAGGCAAGGGATCTGCAGAAGTATAAGGATTTGATGCGGGAAATATATCAGGAATGTATATTTTATTACTCATTTATAATATTAATAACACTTATTTTTCTCAAATATTATATTATTCTTCCCGGATTATGTTGTTGGCAGAAAAGTGCACTACCAGGTCCTATAATCCTAATATTATACTATTATAAATGTTCCTTTCTCCGCAGATTATCTCATGTATTCTGGGTATCGATTGGTGCCACGCCGCCATCCTTAACTGTCAGACCTACAAGTAAGCATATTTAACAACTAATTTCACATTTATAAACTTTTCATCTCATGTAGTCCAAAGAGAACTCCTAGCTCTCTAGAAACTCATTTGGGGGTACACCGAATATGGCACCTGGAGTGGCGAAGGCTACAAGGCATACTCCACGCTAGATTAAAACAACCACAGTAGCCACCTCGACAAGGGCCGCGTTTCATACAGCTATAATAAGGAAGTGGATATGTCCACATTTATTGTAAATTGACACGAATTTCTAAAGTTTTATAATTATATTCAGTCAAACTACGTCAGTGACATATTGTTAAAACTAAATTAAATACTCTTAAATTATATTCTATTCTACTAAATTGTCTTGTAATTACATTGATTTGTTTGCATTTAAAAAATGTGTATATATATAGAAAATGTTAAAAATGTCAAAATACAAATTATAATTTAATTTAAATGTATTTGTATATTTAATATTTACAATACAAAAGAAGATAACATATATAAATAAAGATAATACGACTTCATATAACTGTGTTCAAATTGTTCTTGTTTTTATAAACTATCTGCAGATTTATGTATTTTATTATCAAGTGTGGGCCAAAGACCTTTGTAGTTGGTGCCATTATATTTTAGTTTTATATACGTAATTTATTATGTATATAATTCGCATTAATAAATAAATAAAATTATGAAATGATCTCAATTTTGAATATTGGTATTAAATCATGGGACACAAAATAACATATAACTATAAATAATCGCACATGTTGTAAAAATAATAGTACAAGATTTTGACTAGATGCTTATAATGATTAAACGAGATTATATAATCATACAAGAAGATTTAATTTAATAAGATAAATGATATAATGTGTTAAATAAGGTAATTTATTTATGGCATGATATAATCTGTTGACTAAATTACTAAATAATAATGATGAACGTATATGAATAAATATAAATATTTATACTTTTATATATTGATCATGAGCCCTATTGAAAACGTGAAGTGGCACGGGGTGAGTGTCAGCAAACCTTTTATATGGTCTGTAATGTAAGATGAGTGGAGTAGGGACCAACTTCTTCCAGAAGTCTAGATTTAAAGTGGTTGTTTTTTTAAAGTCACTAAACCACGAACTACATTAACCCATACACTTTCATTAATTCCCTTAACACAAGCCTTTCTGCCAGAAAAATAACTCTGCCATACCCTGCACATACACATTAGTACTAGAGCTGACAATCTCCTGTACTGACCTCCAGGCAAAATCCCTCCAGTCATTTTCTTTTGTAGTCAGTATTCAATTATTGTATTCCCTTAAACACTCCCTATAATTATTATTATGCTGCTCTAAATCACAAGCATTGGTAGCTCTGTCTTTTTGGAATCTCTTCCGCAGCCGCCGAAGCAACCTCCGCTTAAGTGTTAGAGCATGCGAACACCATTTAACACCCTTATTATTAGATCACCTATTTCTTAAAAGTATCGAGTCATTAACGTGCTCAATGCAGCTTAACAATCTGCTCATCGATAGTCAAACTTTCGAAACGATCAATTGGAATTATGGTGACTGCTTCTCGTACACACTCCCCATAACGATTCCAATTAACGCCTCTCGTGTTTCATCTATGAATTATGTTGCTATTTCGATTAGAATCTACTTCAGAAAAGGGAATTTTAATCAGACTATGGTCGCTTAAACCACCCAATTGCATTCTATTTTCCAAGTGAAAGAAAACCGATTAATTGCAGAAGTATTAGCTATGGTCACACCAATGCCACTAACCCCACAAGGATCATCAAATGTGTACAACTCACTCGGCTCATTAATTACATATAAAACCTTTGAAATTAACCAATTACTCAATACTTTACCTCTTACCTGACTATTAGTAGTTCTAGATGTTAACCTAGGTTTTCTAAACTATATAGGAGATGAAGCATTCGAATCAATTCCCAAATCAAAGGAGCATAGATATGGTTCCATGAGATCACCAAATTTGAGTACATACTTGAGAGATACACCTTTTCAAAAACACCCTCTATACAGACACATACACCAAAATCGTTAGCCCTAATAACCATGCAGTCAGCATTTACATTATTGACAATAATAGCCGATCTAATCATTAGTTGCATATGATTCCTGAATTAAAGCAAAACTAGTTCTACTCTCACTAATAGAGGCACCTAAGCCACACATTACAGAATACGAACCCTGACAGTTCAGTTGCATAATTTTTTCCAGAATTAATGTCTAGAATTCGCTAGACATTAGATATATTTGCTAGATATTTGCATTATTGGGCACGATGCAGACATCATGAGATGCCCAGCTGGCTTCCCTTTGAACGCACAGTTTCGACAATGTAGTGTATTAACACATTGCATCGCCCTGTGGCCAAGTTCCCCGCAGCGACGACAAACATCCTCTTTCATTCGACTTTCATTCACTTCATTCCAAGTCCAAACATGGGTAGGAGCCAAGTGTGGGCACGAAAGACCTCACGCGGAAGGAAAACCACTTGATGTAGCAGCAACCTGATCACATGAGAGCATTCATGATCTCCACAGTACTCTCAATGATGACATTCACCACCACACCAGCGGCTTTCTTCTCCCACGCGGTAGTCACGAGTTTCACACTTTTATTAAACATCTATTGAGTAATCTTCTCCTTCAGGTTAATCTCATAGAGATTATTAATTAACTCATCAGGGGTGATCTCAGAGTGAACCCTATGGACGACAACTCTGTTGCCTATCTTCCGACTTTCACTAACTTCCTGCCCCGATTCACCAAATCGAACGTTTGCAGCAATTTGTTCACGCTCTGCAAAGATGGGGTGCGAATAACTGCGCCACCTACCCGAATGGGCTTCACTTCGTGAACACGGACACCCAAAGTTGGCCCAAATTCCTTAACAACTTTGTTCACAACTTCTTGTGCTGATGCTGTAGCGTTTTTACTACGCAACACCACTGACCATGTCTCTACGGGTTTAGCTTTCTTTATAATGGTGGTGTCACTAGAAGAAGTTTCAACTGGTAAAGCAACAAAATTTTTAAGCCTTCTAATCTTAAGAACCTCATGTTGCCCCGTAGCTTTTCGTTTTCCAAATTTTGGTTCTCAGTACTAAATATTTGTTTCAAAATAAGCTGCTAGATCATAGATCTCATCAGTTATCGTATTAAGCTCACCTGAAGGAGTCACAGGATCCTCAGAAGAAGAAGACGGAGCAGCATCTGCCGCAATCACACCCATTGCCGCTTCAGAAATTCGGTCCTTCTTTTTCTTCTCCTTTTTCATCTCCAACCTCTTCTTTATTCCACCCAAAGTACCCATAGAGACCTCTCCATCCGTTGTTAGGGCGGAAAGACTACCCATTTATTTACGCAACTCCCATTACTGAACTCAGTTAAAGCACATCTGAGTCAGTCTCAATCGGCCTAGGTCGAATGGCCAACCTCTGTTTACTGGGTGGCATTATTTGCCTCCAAAATCATAAAAATATATTCTGGTTCGAAACCTAGCTAAAGATTTGTATATCGAAGACAAATTTTTTCACTCCAGTGCTTCTAAAAAATTATTACACTGGCCCTTCAACTGCAATACTCCACTACTTCCAAAACCTTTCAAAAGCCATAGCTTTTAATCGAGCCGGCATCCAGCCATTTCTACCTAATTTGCTCTCTCGACTCTCGAGCCGACCGACCGGCTCGATGCCGGCTCGAAAACCCGCTTTCATATAGTTTTCATTTATATTATTCTCCTTGCGATTCCTTAGCGGAAATGTCGTTTTTGTGGCCAAAATAGAGAATTTGAAAAATTATCTAGTGCGAAGTTTCATAGGCCTACGGCGCTTCGTTTAGCTCTAGAGCCGTTTAAGAGAAAGAAACATTTTCTTGTAAAATCCGAATCAGTGCCCCTAGTGACTGGAAACTTGAGGACGATGATATGTAGGGGTTGTATGTTCTGCTGGTGGAATTGCGTGACGTTCTAATTACAACTTGGGAAGATATGAGCCAAAACGATAGAGCGGGGGTGCCCAAAGAATGAAAAACTCAAAAGTGCAAAAAACGAATTTAGCTTCGTTTAGCCTCTAGAGCCGTTTTAAGTTTCGGTAAGAAACATTTTCTTGTACAATCCGACTCAGTGCTCCTAGAGACTTGAAACTTGAGGACGATGATATGTAGGGGTTGTATGTTCTGCTGGTTGAATTGCGTGACGTTCTAATTACAACTTGGGAAGATATGAGCCAAAACGATAGAGCAGGGGTGGCCAAAATATGAAAAATTCAAAAGTGCAAAACAACGAATGTAGCCAGTTCTTTCTGTTATAGTTTGCATTTATATTATTCACCTTGCGATTCCTTAGCGGAAATGTCGTTTTTGTGGCCAAAACAGAGAATTTGAAAAATTATCGAGTGCGAAGTTTCATAGGCCTACGGCGCTTCGTTTAGCCTCTAGAGCCGTTTAAAGTTTCGGTAAGAAACATTTTCTTGTAAAATCCGACTCAGTGCTCCTAGAGTCTTGAAACTTGAGGACGATGATATGTAGGGGTTGTATGTTCTGCTGGTTGAATTGCGTGACGTTCTAATTACAACTTGGGAAGATATGAGCCAAAACGTTAGAGCGGGGGTGGCCAAAGAATGAAAAATTCAAAAGTGCAAAAACGAATTTAGCCAGTTCTTTCAGTTATAGTTTGCATTTATATTATTCTCCTTGCGATTCCTTAGCGGAAATGTCGTTTTTGTGGCCAAAACAGAGAATTTGAAAAATTATCGAGTGCGAAGTTTCATAGGCCTACGGCGCTTCGTTTAGCCTCTAGAGCCGTTTAAAGTTTCGGTAAGAAACATTTTCTTGTAAAATCCGACTCAGTGCTCCTAGAGTCTTGAAACTTGAGGACGATGATATGTAGGGGTTGTATGTTCTGCTGGTTGAATTGCGTGACGTTCTAATTACAACTTGGGAAGATATGAGCCAAAACGATAGAGCGGGGGTGCCCAAAGAATGAAAAATTCAAAAGTGCAAAAAAACGAATTTAGCTTCGTTTAGCCTCTAGAGCCGTTTTAAGTTTCGGTAAGAAACATTTTCTTGTAAAATCCGACTCAGTGCTCCTAGAGTCTTGAAACTTGAGGACGCTGATATGTAGGCGTTGTATATTCTGCTGGTTAAATTGCGTGACGTTCTAATTACAACTTGGGAAGATATGAGCCAAAACGATAGAGCAGGGGTGGCCAAAATATGAAAAATTCAAAAGTGCAAGAAAACGAATTTAGCCAGTTCTTTCAGTTATAGTTTGCATTTATATTATTCTCCTTGCGATTCCTTAGCGGAAATGTCGTTTTTGTGGCCAAAATAGAGAATTTGAAAAATTATGTAGTGCGAAGTTTCATAGGCCTACGGCGCTTAGTTTAGCCTCTAGCGCCGTTTAAAGTTTCGGTAAGAAACATTTTCTTGTAAAATCCGACTCAGTGCTCCTAGAGACTTGAAACTTGAGGACGATGATATGTAGGGGTTGTATGTTCTGCTGGTTGAATTGCGTAACGTTCTAATTACAACTTGGGAAGATATGAGCCAAAACGATAGACAGGGGTGGCCAAAATATGAAAAATCCAAAAGTGCAAAAAAACGAATTTAGCCAGTTCTTTCAGTTATAGTTTGCATTTATATTATTCTCCTTGCGATTCCTTAGCGGAAATGTCGTTTTTGTGGCCAAAACAGAGAATTTGAAAAATTATCTAGTGCGAAGTTTCATAGGCCTACGGCGCTTCGTTTAGCCTCTAGAGCCGTTTAAAGTTTCGGTAAGAAACATTTTCTTGTAAAATCCGACTCAGTGCTCCTAGAGACTTGAAACTTGAGGACGATGATATGTAGGGGTTGTATGTTCTGCTGGTTGAATTGCGTAACGTTCTAATTTCAACTTGGGAAGATATGAGCCAAAACGATAGAGCAGGGGTGGCCAAAATATGTAAAATTCAAAAGTGCAAAAAAACGAATTTAGCCAGTTCTTTCAGTTATAGTTTGCATTTATATTATTCTCCTTGCGATTCCTTAGCGGAAATGTCGTTTTTGTGGCCAAAATAGAGAATTTGAAAAATTATCTAGTGCGAAGTTTCATAGGACTACGGCGTTTCGTTTAGCCTCTAGAGCCGTTTAAAGTTTCGGTAAGAAACATTTTCTTGTAAAATCCGACTCAGTGCTCCTAGAGACTTGAAACTTGAGGACGATGATATGTAGGGGTTGTATGTTCTGCTGGTTGAATTGCGTGACGTTCTAATTACAACTTGGGAAGATATGAGCCAAAGCGGGGGTGGCCAAAGAATGAAAAATTCAAAAGTGCAAAAAAACGAATTTAGCCAGTTCTTTCAGTTATAGTTTGCATTTATATTATTCTCCTTGCGATTCCTTAGCGGAAATATCGTTTTTGTGGCCAAAATAGAGAATTTGAAAAATTATCTAGTGCGAAGTTTCATAGGACTACGGCGTTTCGTTTAGCCTCTAGAGCCGTTTAAAGTTTCGGTAAGAAACATTTTCTTGTAAAATCCGACTCAGTGCTCCTAGAGACTTGAAACTTGAGGACGATGATATGTAGGGGTTGTATGTTCCGCTGGTTGAATTGCGTGACGTTCTAATTACAACTTGGGAAGATATGAGCCAAAACGATAGAGCGGGGGTGGCCAAAGAATAAAAATTCAAAAGTGCAAAAAAACGAATTTAGCCAGTTCTTTCAGTTATAGTTTGCATTTATATTATTCTCCTTGCGATTCCTTAGCGGAGAGTTCTGTCGTTTTTGTGGCCAAAATAGAGAATTTGAAAAATTATCTAGTGCGAAGTTTCATAGGCCTACGGCGCTTCGTTTAGCCTCTAGAGCCGTTTTAAGTTTCGGTAAGAAACATTTTCTTGTACAATCCGACTCAGTGCTCCTAGAGTCTTGAAACTTGAGAACGATGATATGTAGGGGTTGTAGGTTCTGCTGGTTGAATTGCGTGACGTTCTAATTACAACTTGGGAAGATATGAGCCAAAACGATAGAGCAGGGGTGGCCAAAAAATGAAAAATTCAAAAGTGCAAAAAAACGAATTTAGCCAGTTCTTTCAGTTATAGTTTGCATTTATATTATTCTCCTTGCGATTCCTTAGCGGAAATGTCGTTTTTGTGGACAAAATAGAGAATTTGAAAAATTATCTAGTGCGAAGTTTCATAGGCCTACGGCGCTTCGTTTAGCCTCTAGAGCCGTTTAAAGTTTCGGTAAGAAACATTTTCTTGTAAAATCCGACTCAGTGCTCCTAGAGACTTGAAACTTGAGGACGATGATATGTAGGGGTTGTATGTTCTGCTGGTTGAATTGCGTGACGTTCTAATTACAACTTGGGAAGATATGAGCCAAAACGATAGAGCAGGGGTGGTCAAAATATGAAAAATTCAAAAGTGCAAAAAAACGAATGTAGCCAGTTCTTTCAGTTATAGTTTGCATTTATATTATTCTCCTCGCGATTCCTTAGCGGAAATGTCGTTTTTGTGGCCAAAACAGAGAATTTGAAAAATTATCTAGTGCGAAGTTTCATAGGCCTACGGAGCTTAGTTTAGCCTCTAGAGCCGTTTAAAGTTTCGGTAAGAAACATTTTCTAGTAAAATCCGACTCAGTGCTCCTAGAGTCTTGAAACTTGAGGACGATGATATGTAGGGGTTGTATGTTCTGCTGGTTGAATTGCGTGACGTTCTAATTACAACTTGGGAAGATATGAGCCAAAGCGGGGGTGGCCAAAGAATGAAAAATTCAAAAGTGCAAAAAAACGAATTTAGCCAGTTCTTTCAGTTATAGTTTGCATTTATATTATTCTCCTTGCGATTCCTTAGCGGAAATATCGTTTTTGTGACCAAAATAGAGAATTTTAAAAATTATCTAGTGCGAAGTTTCATAGGCCTACGGCGCTTCGTTTAGCCTCTAGAGCCGTTTAAAGTTTCTGTACGAAACATTTTCTTGTACAATCCGACTCAGTGCTCCTAGAGACTTGAAACTTGAGGACGATGATATGTAGGGGTTGTATGTTCTGCTGGTTGAATTGCGTGACGTTCTAATTACAACTTGGGAAGATATGAGCCAAAACGATAGAGCAGGGGTGGCCAAAATATGAAAAATTCAAAAGTGCAAAACAACGAATGTAGCCAGTTCTTTCAGTTATAGTTTGCATATATATTATTCTCCTTGCGATTCCTTAGCGGAAATGTCGTTTTTGTGGCCAAAACAGAGAATTTGAAAAATTATCTAGTGCGAAGTTTCATAGGCCTACGGCGCTTCGTTTAGCCTCTAGAGCCGTTTAAAGTTTCGGTAAGAAACATTTTCTTGTAAAATCCGACTCAGTGCTCCTAGAGTCTTGAAACTTGAGGACGATGATATGTAGGGGTTGTATGTTCTGCTGGTTGAATTGCGTGACGTTCTAATTACAACTTGGGAAGATATGAGCCAAAACGATAGAGCGGGGGTGGCCAAAGAATGAAAAATTCAAAAGTGCAAAAAAACGAATTTAGCCAGTTCTTTCAGTTATAGTTTGCATTTATATTATTCTCCTTGCGATTCCTTAGCGGAAATATCGTTTTTGTGACCAAAATAGAGAATTTTAAAAATTATCTAGTGCGAAGTTTCATAGGCCTACGGCGCTTCGTTTAGCCTCTAGAGCCGTTTAAAGTTTCGGTAAGAAACATTTTCTTGTAAAATCCGACTCAGTGCTCCTAGAGACTTGAAACTTGAGAACGATGATATGTAGGGGTTGTATGTTCCGCTGGTTGAATTGCGTGACGTTCTAATTACAACTTGGGAAGATATGAGCCAAAACGATAGAGCAGGGGTGGCCAAAATATGAAAAATTCAAAAGTGCAAAACAACGAATGTAGCCAGTTCCTTCAGTTATAGTTTGCATTTATATTATTCTCCTTGCGATTCCTTAGCGGAGAATTCTGTCGTTTTTGTGGCCAAAATAGAGAATTTGAAAAATTATCTAGTGCGAAGTTTCAGAGGCCTACGGCGCTTCGTTTAGCCTCTAGAGCCGTTTAAAGTTTCGGTAAGAAACATTTTCTTGTAAAATCCGACTCAGTGCTCCTAGAGACTTGACCCTTGAGGACGATGATATGTAGGGGTTGTATGTTCTGCTGGTTGAATTGCGTGACGTTCTAATTACAACTTGGGAAGATATGAGCCAAAACGATAGAGCAGGGGTGGCCAAAATATGAAAAATTCAAAAGTGCAAAACAACGAATGTAGCCAGTTCTTTCAGTTATAGTTTGCATTTATATTATTCTCCTTGCGATTCCTTAGCGGAAATGTCGTTTTTGTGGCGAAAATAGAGAATTTGAAAAATTATCTAGTGCGAAGTTTCATAGGCCTACGACGCTTCGTTTAGCCTCTAG
The DNA here is from genome assembly GCA_947389925.1 of Coelopa pilipes. Classification (NCBI taxonomy): domain Eukaryota; kingdom Metazoa; phylum Arthropoda; class Insecta; order Diptera; family Coelopidae; genus Coelopa; species Coelopa pilipes. Next base: position 37,303,390 of record OX376700.1, read on the forward strand.
AGCCGTTTTAAGTTTCGGTAAGAAACATTTTCTTGTACAATCCGACTCAGTGCTCCTAGAGACTTGAAACTTGAGGACGATGATATGTAGGGGTTGTACGTTCTGCTGGTTGGATTGCGTGACGTTCTAATTACAACTTGGGAAGATATGAGCCAAAACGATAGAGCGGGGGTGGCCAAAGAATGAAAAATTCAAAAGTGCAAAAAAACGAATTTAGCCAGTTCCTTCAGTTATAGTTTGCATTTATATTATTCTCCTTGCGATTCCTTAGCGGAAATATCGTTTTTGTGACCAAAATAGAGAATTTGAAAAATTATCTAGTGCGAAGTTTCATAGGCCTACGGCGCTTCGTTTAGCCTCTAGAGCCGTTTAAAGTTTCGGTAAGAAACATTTTCTTGTAAAATCCGACTCAGTGCTCCTAGAGTCTTGAAACTTGAGAACGATGATATGTAGGGGTTGTATGTTCCGCTGGTTGAATTGCGTGACGTTCTAATTACAACTTGGGAAGATATGAGCCAAAACGATAGAGCAGGGGTGATCAAAATATGAAAAATTCAAAAGTGCAAAACAACGAATGTAGCCAGTTCTTTCAGTTATAGTTTGCATTTATATTATTCTCCTTGCGATTCCTTAGCGGAAATATCGTTTTTGTGACCAAAATAGAGAATTTGAAAAATTATCTAGTGCGAAGTTTCATAGGCCTACGGCGCTTCGTTTAGCCTCTAGAGCCGTTTAAAGTTTCGGTAAGAAACATTTTCTTGTAAAATCCGACTCAGTGCTCCTAGAGTCTTGAAACTTGAGGACGATGATATGTAGGGGTTGTATGTTCTGCTGGTTGAATTGCGTGACGTTCTAATTACAACTTGGGCAGATATGAGCCAAAACGATAGAGCGGGGGTGGCAAAGAATGAAAAATTCAAAAGTGCAAAAAAACGAATTTAGCCAGTTCTTTCAGTTATAGTTTGCATTTATATTATTCTCCTTGCGATTCCTTAGCGGAAATATCGTTTTTGTGACCAAAATAGAGAATTTGAAAAATTATCTAGTGCGAAGTTTCATAGGCCTACGGCGCTTCGTTTAGCCTCTAGAGCCGTTTAAAGTTTCTGTAAGAAACATTTTCTTGTACAATCCGACTCAGTGCTCCTAGAGACTTGAAACTTGAGGACGATGATATGTAGGGGTTGTATGTTCCGCTGGTTGAATTGCGTGACGTTCTAATTACAACTTGGGAAGATATGAGCCAAAACGATAGAGCAGGGGTGGCCAAAATATGAAAAATTCAAAAGTGCAAAACAACGAATGTAGCCAGTTCTTTCAGTTATAGTTTGCATTTATATTATTCTCCTTGCGATTCCTTAGCGGAGAATTCTGTCGTTTTTGTGGCCAAAATAGAGAATTTGAAAAATTATCTAGTGCGAAGTTTCATAGGCCTACGGCGCTTCGTTTAGCCTCTAGAGCCGTTTAAAGTTTCGGTAAGAAACATTTTCTTGTACAATCCGACTCAGTGCTCCTAGAGACTTGAAACTTGAGGACGATGATATGTAGGGGTTGTATGTTCTGCTGGTGGAATTGCGTGACGTTCTAATTACAACTTGGGAAGATATGAGCCAAAACGATAGAGCAGGGGTGGCCAAAACAGAGAATTTGAAAAATTATCGAGTGCGAAGTTTCATAGGCCTACGGCGCTTCGTTTAGCCTCTAGAGCCGTTTAAAGTTTCTGTAAGAAACATTTTCTTGTAAAATCCGACTCAGTGCTCCTAGAGTCTTGAAACTTGAGGACGATGATATGTAGGGGTTGTATGTTCTGCTGGTTGAATTGCGTGACGTTCTAATTACAACTTGGGAAGATATGAGCCAAAACGATAGAGCGGGGGTGGCCAAAGAATGAAAAATTCAAAAGTGCAAAAAAACGAATTTAGCCAGTTCTTTCAGTTATAGTTTGCATTTATATTATTCTCCTTGCGATTCCTTAGCGGAAATATCGTTTTTGTGACCAAAATAGAGAATTTGAAAAATTATCTAGTGCGAAGTTTCATAGGCCTACGGCGCTTCGTTTAGCCTCTAGAGCCGTTTTAAGTTTCGGTAAGAAACATTTTCTTGTAAAATCCGACTCAGTGCTCCTAGAGACTTGAAACTTGAGGACGATGATATGTAGGGGTTGTATGTTCCGCTGGTTGAATTGCGTGACGTTCTAATTACAACTTGGGAAGATATGAGCCAAAACGATAGAGCAGGGGTGGTCAAAATATGAAAAATTCAAAAGTGCAAAACAACGAATGTAGCCAGTTCTTTCAGTTATAGTTTGCATTTATATTATTCTCCTTGCGATTCCTTAGCGGAGAATTCTGTCGTTTTTGTGGCCAAAATAGAGAATTTGAAAAATTATCTAGTGCGAAGTTTCATAGGCCTACGGCGCTTCGTTTAGCCTCTAGAGCCGTTTAAAGTTTCGGTAAGAAACATTTTCTTGTACAATCCGACTCAGTGCTCCTAGAGACTTGAAACTTGAGGACGATGATATGTAGGGGTTGTATGTTCTGCTGGTGGAATTGCGTGACGTTCTAATTACAACTTGGGAAGATATGAGCCAAAACGATAGAGCAGGGGTGATCAAAATATGAAAAATTCAAAAGTGCAAAAAAACGAATTTAGCTTCGTTTATCCTCTAGAGCCGTTTTAAGTTTCGGTATGAAACATTTTCTTGTACAATCCGACTCAGTGCTCCTAGAGACTTGAAACTTGAGGACGATGATATGTAGGGGTTGTATGTTCTGCTGGTTGAATTGCGTGACGTTCTAATTACAACTTGGGAAGATATGAGCCAAAACGATAGAGCGGGGGTGGCCAAAGAATGAAAAATTCAAAAGTGCAAAAAAACGAATTTAGCCAGTTCTTTCAGTTATAGTTTGCATTTATATTATTCTCCTTGCGATTCCTTAGCGGAGAATTCTGTCGTTTTTGTGGCCAAAATAGAGAATTTGAAAAATTATCTAGTGCGAAGTTTCATAGGCCTACGGCGCTTCGTTTAGCCTCTAGAGCCGTTTAAAGTTTCGGTAAGAAACTTTATATTTCCTTAGCGGAAATATCGTTTTTGTGACCAAAATAGAGAATTTGAAAAATTATCTAGTGCGAAGTTTCATAGGCCTACGGCGCTTCGTTTAGCCTCTAGAGCCGTTTTAAGTTTCGGTAAGAAACATTTTCTTGTAAAATCCGACTCAGTGCTCCTAGAGACTTGAAACTTGAGGACGATGATATGTAGGGTTTGTATGTTCCGCTGGTTGAATTGCGTGACGTTCTAATTACAACTTGGGAAGATATGAGCCAAAACGATAGAGCAGGGGTGGCCAAAATATGAAAAATTCAAAAGTGCAAAACAACGAATGTAGCCAGTTCTTTCAGTTATAGTTTGCATTTATATTATTCTCCTTGCGATTCCTTAGCGGAGAATTCTGTCGTTTTTGTGGCCAAAATAGAGAATTTGAAAAATTATCTAGTGCGAAGTTTCATAGGCCTACGGCGCTTCGTTTAGCCTCTAGAGCCGTTTAAAGTTTCGGTAAGAAAAATTTTCTTGTACAATCCGACTCAGTGCTCCTAGAGACTTGAAACTTGAGGACGATGATATGTAGGGGTTGTATGTTCTGCTGGTGGAATTGCGTGACGTTCTAATTACAACTTGGGAAGATATGAGCCAAAACGATAGAGCAGGGGTGGCCAAAATATGAAAAATTCAAAAGTGCAAAACAACGAATGTAGCCAGTTCTTTCAGTTATAGTTTGCATTTATATTATTCTCCTTGCGATTCCTTAGCGGAGAATTTTGTCGTTTTTGTGGCCAAAATAGAGAATTTGAAAAATTATCTAGTGCGAAGTTTCATAGGCCTACGGCGCTTCGTTTAGCCTCTAGAGCCGTTTTAAGTTTCGGTAAGAAACATTTTCTTGTAAAATCCGACTCAGTGCTCCTAGAGACTTGAAACTTGAGGACGATGATATGTAGGGGTTGTATGTTCCGCTGGTTGAATTGCGTGACGTTCTAATTACAACTTGGGAAGATATGAGCCAAAACGATAGAGCAGGGGTGGTCAAAATATGAAAAATTCAAAAGTGCAAAACAACGAATGTAGCCAGTTCTTTCAGTTATAGTTTGCATTTATATTATTCTCCTTGCGATTCCTTAGCGGAGAATTCTGTCGTTTTTGTGGCCAAAATAGAGAATTTGAAAAATTATCTAGTGCGAAGTTTCATAGGCCTACGGCGCATCGTTTAGCCTCTAGAGCCGTTTAAAGTTTCGGTAAGAAACATTTTCTTGTAAAATCCGACTCAGTGCTCCTAGAGACTTGACCCTTGAGGACGATGATATGTAGGGGTTGTATGTTCCGCTGGTGGAATTGCGTGACGTTCTAATTACAACTTGGGAAGATATGAGCCAAAACGATAGAGCAGGGGTGGCCAAAATATGAAAAATTCAAAAGTGCAAAACAACGAATGTAGCCAGTTCTTTCAGTTATAGTTTGCATTTATATTATTCTCCTTGCGATTCCTTAGCGGAGAATTTTGTCGTTTTTGTGGCCAAAATAGAGAATTTGAAAAATTATCTAGTGCGAAGTTTCATAGGCCTACGGCGCTTCGTTTAGCCTCTAGAGCCGTTTAAAGTTTCGGTAAGAAACATTTTCTTGTACAATCCGACTCAGTGCTCCTAGAGACTTGAAACTTGAGGACGATGATATGTAGGGGTTGTATGTTCTGCTGGTTGAATTGCGTGACGTTCTAATTACAACTTGGGAAGATATGAGCCAAAACGATAGAGCAGGGGTGGCCAAAATATGAAAAATTCAAAAGTGCAAAACAACGAATGTAGCCAGTTCTTTCAGTTATAGTTTGCATTTATATTATTCTCCTTGCGATTCCTTAGCGGAGAATTTTGTCGTTTTTGTGGCCAAAATAGAGAATTTGAAAAATTATCTAGTGCGAAGTTTCATAGGCCTACGGCGCTTCGTTTAGCCTCTAGAGCCGTTTTAAGTTTCGGTAAGAAACATTTTCTTGTAAAATCCGACTCAGTGCTCCTAGAGACTTGAAACTTGAGGACGATGATATGTAGGGGTTGTATGTTCCGCTGGTTGAATTGCGTGACGTTCTAATTACAACTTGGGAAGATATGAGCCAAAACGATAGAGCAGGGGTGGTCAAAATATGAAAAATTCAAAAGTGCAAAACAACGAATGTAGCCAGTTCTTTCAGTTATAGTTTGCATTTATATTATTCTCCTTGCGATTCCTTAGCGGAGAATTCTGTCGTTTTTGTGGCCAAAATAGAGAATTTGAAAAATTATCTAGTGCGAAGTTTCATAGGCCTACGGCGCATCGTTTAGCCTCTAGAGCCGTTTAAAGTTTCGGTAAGAAACATTTTCTTGTAAAATCCGACTCAGTGCTCCTAGAGACTTGACCCTTGAGGACGATGATATGTAGGGGTTGTATGTTCCGCTGGTGGAATTGCGTGACGTTCTAATTACAACTTGGGAAGATATGAGCCAAAACGATAGAGCAGGGGTGGCCAAAATATGAAAAATTCAAAAGTGCAAAACAACGAATGTAGCCAGTTCTTTCAGTTATAGTTTGCATTTATATTATTCTCCTTGCGATTCCTTAGCGGAGAATTTTGTCGTTTTTGTGGCCAAAATAGAGAATTTGAAAAATTATCTAGTGCGAAGTTTCATAGGCCTACGGCGCTTCGTTTAGCCTCTAGAGCCGTTTAAAGTTTCGGTAAGAAACATTTTCTTGTACAATCCGACTCAGTGCTCCTAGAGACTTGAAACTTGAGGACGATGATATGTAGGGGTTGTATGTTCTGCTGGTTGAATTGCGTGACGTTCTAATTACAACTTGGGAAGATATGAGCCAAAACGATAGAGCAGGGGTGGTCAAAATATGAAAAATTCAAAAGTGCAAAAAAACGAATGTAGCCAGTTCTTTCAGTTATAGTTTGCATTTATATTATTCTCCTTGCGATTCCTTAGCGGAAATGTCGTTTTTGTGGCCAAAACAGAGAATTTGAAAAATTATCGAGTGCGAAGTTTCATAGGCCTACGGCGCTTCGTTTAGCCTCTAGAGCCGTTTAAAGTTTCTGTAAGAAACATTTTCTTGTAAAATCCGACTCAGTGCTCCTAGAGTCTTGAAACTTGAGGACGATGATATGTAGGGGTTGTATGTTCTGCTGGTTGAATTGCGTGACGTTCTAATTACAACTTGGGAAGATATGAGCCAAAACGATAGAGCAGCGGTGGTCAAAATATGAAAAATTCAAAAGTGCAAAAAAACGAATGTAGCCAGTTCTTTCAGTTATAGTTTGCATTTATATTATTCTCCTTGCGATTCCTTAGCGGAAATGTCGTTTTTGTGGCCAAAACAGAGAATTTGAAAAATTATCGAGTGCGAAGTTTCATAGGCCTACGGCGCTTCGTTTAGCCTCTAGAGCCGTTTAAAGTTTCGGTAAGAAACATTTTCTTGTAAAATCCGACTCAGTGCTCCTAGATTCTTGAAACTTGAGGACGATGATATGTAGGGGTTGTATGTTCTGCTGGTTGAATTGCGTGATGTTCTAATTACAACTTGGGAAGATATGAGCCAAAACGATAGAGCAGGGGTGGTCAAAATATGAAAAATTCAAAAGTGCAAAACAACGAATGTAGCCAGTTCTTTCAGTTATAGTTTGCATTTATATTATTCTCCTTGCGATTCCTTAGCGGAAATGTCGTTTTTGTGGCCAAAACAGAGAATTTGAAAAATTATCGAGTGCGAAGTTTCATAGGCCTACGGCGCTTCGTTTAGCCTCTAGAGCCGTTTAAAGTTTCGGTAAGAAACATTTTCTTGTACAATCCGACTCAGTGCTCCTAGAGACTTGAAACTTGAGGACGATGATATGTAGGGGTTGTATGTTCTGCTGGTGGAATTGCGTGACGTTCTAATTACAACTTGGGAAGATATGAGCCAAAACGATAGAGCGGGGGTGCCCAAAGAATGAAAAACTCAAAAGTGCAAAAAACGAATTTAGCTTCGTTTAGCCTCTAGAGCCGTTTTAAGTTTCGGTAAGAAACATTTTCTTGTACAATCCGACTCAGTGCTCCTAGAGACTTGAAACTTGAGGACGATGATATGTAGGGGTTGTATGTTCTGCTGGTTGAATTGCGTGACGTTCTAATTACAACTTGGGAAGATATGAGCCAAAACGATAGAGCAGGGGTGGCCAAAATATGAAAAATTCAAAAGTGCAAAACAACGAATGTAGCCAGTTCTTTCTGTTATAGTTTGCATTTATATTATTCACCTTGCGATTCCTTAGCGGAAATGTCGTTTTTGTGGCCAAAACAGAGAATTTGAAAAATTATCGAGTGCGAAGTTTCATAGGCCTACGGCGCTTCGTTTAGCCTCTAGAGCCGTTTAAAGTTTCGGTAAGAAACATTTTCTTGTAAAATCCGACTCAGTGCTCCTAGAGTCTTGAAACTTGAGGACGATGATATGTAGGGGTTGTATGTTCTGCTGGTTGAATTGCGTGACGTTCTAATTACAACTTGGGAAGATATGAGCCAAAACGTTAGAGCGGGGGTGGCCAAAGAATGAAAAATTCAAAAGTGCAAAAACGAATTTAGCCAGTTCTTTCAGTTATAGTTTGCATTTATATTATTCTCCTTGCGATTCCTTAGCGGAAATGTCGTTTTTGTGGCCAAAACAGAGAATTTGAAAAATTATCGAGTGCGAAGTTTCATAGGCCTACGGCGCTTCGTTTAGCCTCTAGAGCCGTTTAAAGTTTCGGTAAGAAACATTTTCTTGTACAATCCGACTCAGTGCTCCTAGAGTCTTGAAACTTGAGGACGATGATATGTAGGGGTTGTATGTTCTGCTGGTTGAATTGCGTGACGTTCTAATTACAACTTGGGAAGATATGAGCCAAAACGATAGAGCGGGGGTGCCCAAAGAATGAAAAATTCAAAAGTGCAAAAAAACGAATTTAGCTTCGTTTAGCCTCTAGAGCCGTTTTAAGTTTCGGTAAGAAACATTTTCTTGTACAATCCGACTCAGTGCTCCTAGAGACTTGAAACTTGAGGACGATGATATGTAGGGGTTGTATGTTCTGCTGGTTGAATTGCGTGACGTTCTAATTACAACTTGGGAAGATATGAGCCAAAACGATAGAGCAGGGGTGGCCAAAATATGAAAAATTCAAAAGTGCAAAACAACGAATGTAGCCAGTTCTTTCAGTTATAGTTTGCATTTATATTATTCACCTTGCGATTCCTTAGCGGAAATGTCGTTTTTGTGGCCAAAACTGAGAATTTGAAAAATTATCGAGTGCGAAGTTTCATAGGCCTACGGCGCTTCGTTTAGCCTCTAGAGCCGTTTAAAGTTTCGGTAAGAAACATTTTCTTGTAAAATCCGACTCAGTGCTCCTAGAGTCTTGAAACTTGAGGACGATGATATGTAGGGGTTGTATGTTCTGCTGGTTGAATTGCGTGACGTTCTAATTACAACTTGGGAAGATATGAGCCAAAACGTTAGAGCGGTGGTGGCCAAAGAATGAAAAATTCAAAAGTGCAAAAACGAATTTAGCCAGTTCTTTCAGTTATAGTTTGCATTTATATTATTCTCCTTGCGATTCCTTAGCGGAAATGTCGTTTTTGTGGCCAAAACAGAGAATTTGAAAAATTATCGAGTGCGAAGTTTCATAGGCCTACGGCGCTTCGTTTAGCCTCTAGAGCCGTTTAAAGTTTCGGTAAGAAACATTTTCTTGTAAAATTCGACTCAGTGCTCCTAGAGACTTGAAACTTGAGGACGATGATATGTAGGGGTTGTATGTTCTGCCGGTTGAATTGCGTGACGTTCTAATTACAACTTGGGAAGATATGAGCCAAAACGATAGAGCAGGGGTGGTCAAAATATGAAAAATTCAAAAGTGCAAAACAACGAATGTAGCCAGTTCTTTCAGTTTTAGTTTGCATTTATATTATTCTCCTTGCGATTCCTTAGCGGAGAATTCTGTCGTTTTTGTGGCCAAAATAGAGAATTTGAAAAATTATCTAGTGCGAAGTTTCATAGGCCTACGGTAAGAGACATTTTCTTGTACAATCCGACTCAGTGCTCCTAGAGACTTGAAACTTGAGGACGATGATATGTAGGGGTTGTATGTTCTGCTGGTTGAATTGCGTGACGTTCTAATTACAACTTGGGAAGATATGAGCCAAAACGATAGAGCAGGGGTGGCCAAAATATGAAAAATTCAAAAATGCAAAACAACGAATGTAGCCAGTTCTTTCAGTTATAGTTTGCATTTATATTATTCTCCTTGCGATTCCTTAGCGGAGAATTCTGTCGTTTTTGTGGCCAAAATAGAGAATTTGAAAAATTATCTAGTGCGAAGTTTCATAGGCCTACGGCGCTTCGTTTAGCCTCTAGAGCCGTTTAAAGTTTCGGTAAGAAACATTTTCTTGTAAAATCCGACTCAGTGCTCCTAGAGTCTTGAAACTTGAGGACGATGATATGTAGGGGTTGTATGTTCTGCTGGTTGAATTGCGTGACGTTCTAATTACAACTTGGGAAGATATGAGCCAAAACGATAGAGCAGGGGTGGCCAAAATATGAAAAATTCAAAAGTGCAAAACAACGAATGTAGCCAGTTCTTTCAGTTATAGTTTGCATTTATATTATTCTCCTTGCGATTCCTTAGCGGAGAATTCTGTCGTTTTTGTGGCCAAAATAGAGAATTTGAAAAATTATGTAGTGCGAAGTTTCATAGGCCTACGGCGCTTTGTTTAGCCTCTAGAGCCGTTTTAAGTTTCGGTAAGAAACATTTTCTTGTACAATCCGACTCCTTAGCTTAGATTCCTTAGCGGAGAATTCTGTCGTTTTTGTGGCCAAAATAGAGAATTTGAAAAATTATGTAGTGCGAAGTTTCATAGGCCTACGGCGCTTTGTTTAGCCTCTAGAGCCGTTTTAAGTTTCGGTAAGAAACATTTTCTTGTACAATCCGACTCCTTAGCTTAGATTCCTTAGCGGAGAATTCTGTCGTTTTTGTGGCCAAAATAGAGAATTTGAAAAATTATCTAGTGCGAAGTTTCATAGGCCTACGGCGCTTTGTTTAGCCTCTAGAGCCGTTTTAAGTTTCGGTAAGAAACATTTTCTTGTACAATCCGACTCAGTGCTCCTAGAGACTTGAAACTTGAGGACGATGATATGTAGGGGTTGTATGTTCTGCTGGTTGAATTGCGTGACGTTCTAATTACAACTTGGGAAGATATGAGCCAAAACGATAGAGCAGGGGTGGTCAAAATATGAAAAATTCAAAAGTGCAAAACAACGAATGTAGCCAGTTCTTTCAGTTATAGTTTGCATTTATATTATTCTCCTTGCGATTCCTTAGCAGAAATGTCGTTTTTGTGGCCAAAATAGAGAATTTGAAAAATTTGGTTGTAGGGGTTGTATGTTCCGCTGGTTGAATTGCGTGACGTTCTAATTACAACTTGGGAAGATATGAGCCAAAACGATAGAGCAGGGGTGGCCAAAATATGAAAAATTCAAAAGTGCAAATCAACGAATGTAGCCAGTTCTTTCAGTTATAGTTTGCATTTATATTATTCTCCTTGCGATTCCTTAGCGGAGAATTCTGTCGTTTTTGTGGCCAAAATAGAGAATTTGAAAAATTATCTAGTGCGAAGTTTCAAAGGCCTACCGCGCTTCGTTTAGCCTCTAGAGCCGTTTTAAGTTTCGGTAAGAAACATTTTCTTGTACAATCCGACTCAGTGCTCCTAGAGACTTGAAACTTGAGGACGATGATATGTAGGGGTTGTATGTTCTGCTGGTTGAATTGCGTGACGTTCTAATTACAACTTGGGAAGATATGAGCCAAAACGATAGAGCAGGGGTGGTCAAAATATGAAAAATTCAAAAGTGCAAAACAACGAATGTAGCCAGTTCTTTCAGTTATAGTTTGCATTTATATTATTCTCCTTGCGATTCCTTAGCGGAGAATTCTGTCGTTTTTGTGGCCAAAATAGAGAATTTGAAAAATTATCTAGTGCGAAGTTTCATAGGCCTACGGCGCTTCGTTTAGCCTCTAGAGCCGTTTAAAGTTTCGGTAAGAAACATTTTCTTGTACAATCCGACTCAGTGCTCCTAGAGACTTGAAACTTGAGGACGATGATATGTAGGGGTTGTATGTTCTGCTGGTGGAATTGCGTGACGTTCTAATTACAACTTGGGAAGATATGAGCCAAAACGATAGAGCAGGGGTGATCAAAATATGAAAAATTCAAAAGTGCAAAAAAACGAATTTAGCTTCGTTTATCCTCTAGAGCCGTTTTAAGTTTCGGTAAGAAACATTTTCTTGTACAATCCGACTCAGTGCTCCTAGAGACTTGAAACTTGAGGACGATGATATGTAGGGGTTGTATGTTCTGCGGGTGGAATTGCGTGACGTTCTAATTACAACTTGGGAAGATATGAGCCAAAACGATAGAGCAGCGGTGGTCAAAATATGAAAAATTCAAAAGTGCAAAAAAACGAATGTAGCCAGTTCTTTCAGTTATAGTTTGCATTTATATTATTCTCCTTGCGATTCCTTAGCGGAGAGTTCTGTCGTTTTTGTGGCCAAAATAGAGAATTTGAAAAATTATCGAGTGCGAAGTTTCATAGGCCTACGGCGCTTCGTTTAGCCTCTAGAGCCGTTTAAAGTTTCGGTAAGAAACATTTTCTTGTAAAATCCGACTCAGTGCTCCTAGAGTCTTGAAACTTGAGGACGATGATATGTAGGGGTTGTATGTTCTGCTGGTTGAATTGCGTGACGTTCTAATTACAACTTGGGAAGATATGAGCCAAAACGATAGAGCAGGGGTGGTCAAAATATGAAAAATTCAAAAGTGCAAAACAACGAATGTAGCCAGTTCTTTCAGTTATAGTTTGCATTTATATTATTCTCCTTGCGATTCCTTAGCGGAGAATTCTGTCGTTTTTGTGGCCAAAATAGAGAATTTGAAAAATTATCTAGTGCGAAGTTTCATAGGCCTACGGCGCTTCGTTTAGCCTCTAGAGCCGTTTAAAGTTTCGGTAAGAAACATTTTCTTGTACAATCCGACTCAGTGCTCCTAGAGACTTGAAACTTGAGGACGATGATATGTAGGGGTTGTATGTTCTGCTGGTTGAATTGCGTGACGTTCTAATTACAACTTGGGAAGATATGAGCCAAAACGATAGAGCAGGGGTGGCCAAAATATGAAAAATTCAAAAGTGCAAAACAACGAATGTAGCCAGTTCTTTCAGTTATAGTTTGCATTTATATTATTCTCCTTGCGATTCCTTAGCGGAGAATTTTGTCGTTTTTGTGGCCAAAATAGAGAATTTGAAAAATTATCTAGTGCGAAGTTTCATAGGCCTACGGCGCTTCGTTTAGCCTCTAGAGCCGTTTTAAGTTTCGGTAAGAAACATTTTCTTGTAAAATCCGACTCAGTGCTCCTAGAGACTTGAAACTTGAGGACGATGATATGTAGGGGTTGTATGTTCTGCTGGTGGAATTGCGTGACGTTGTAATTACAACTTGGGAAGATATGAGCCAAAACGATAGAGCAGGGGTGATCAAAATATGAAAAATTCAAAAGTGCAAAAAAACGAATTTAGCTTCGTTTATCCTCTAGAGCCGTTTTAAGTTTCGGTAAGAAACATTTTCTTGTACAATCCGACTCAGTGCTCCTAGAGACTTGAAACTTGAGGACGATGATATGTAGGGGTTGTATGTTCTGCTGGTTGAATTGCGTGACGTTCTAATTACAACTTGGGAAGATATGAGCCAAAACGATAGAGCAGGGGTGGCCAAAATATGAAAAATTCAAAAGTGCAAAACAACGAATGTAGCCAGTTCTTTCTGTTATAGTTTGCATTTATATTATTCACCTTGCGATTCCTTAGCGGAAATGTCGTTTTTGTGGCCAAAACAGAGAATTTGAAAAATTATCGAGTGCGAAGTTTCATAGGCCTACGGCGCTTCGTTTAGCCTCTAGAGCCGTTTAAAGTTTCGGTAAGAAACATTTTCTTGTAAAATCCGACTCAGTGCTCCTAGAGTCTTGAAACTTGAGGACGATGATATGTAGGGGTTGTATGTTCTGCTGGTTGAATTGCGTGACGTTCTAATTACAACTTGGGAAGATATGAGCCAAAACGTTAGAGCGGGGGTGGCCAAAGAATGAAAAATTCAAAAGTGCAAAAACGAATTTAGCCAGTTCTTTCAGTTATAGTTTGCATTTATATTATTCTCCTTGCGATTTCTTAGCGGAAATGTCGTTTTTGTGGCCAAAACAGAGAATTTGAAAAATTATCGAGTGCGAAGTTTCATAGGCCTACGGCGCTTCGTTTAGCCTCTAGAGCCGTTTAAAGTTTCGGTAAGAAACATTTTCTTGTAAAATTCGACTCAGTGCTCCTAGAGACTTGAAACTTGAGGACGATGATATGTAGGGGTTGTATGTTCTGCTGGTTGAATTGCGTGACGTTCTAATTACAACTTGGGAAGATATGAGCCAAAACGATAGAGCGGGGGTGCCCAAAGAATGAAAAATTCAAAAGTGCAAAAAAACGAATTTAGCTTCGTTTAGCCTCTAGAGCCGTTTTAAGTTTCGGTAAGAAACATTTTCTTGTACAATCCGACTCAGTGCTCCTAGAGACTTGAAACTTGAGGACGATGATATGTAGGGGTTGTATGTTCTGCTGGTTGAATTGCGTGACGTTCTAATTACAACTTGGGAAGATATGAGCCAAAACGATAGAGCAGGGGTGGCCAAAATATGAAAAATTCAAAAGTGCAAAACAACGAATGTAGCCAGTTCTTTCAGTTATAGTTTGCATTTATATTATTCACCTTGCGATTCCTTAGCGGAAATGTCGTTTTTGTGGCCAAAACTGAGAATTTGAAAAATTATCGAGTGCGAAGTTTCATAGGCCTACGGCGCTTCGTTTAGCCTCTAGAGCCGTTTAAAGTTTCGGTAAGAAACATTTTCTTGTAAAATCCGACTCAGTGCTCCTAGAGTCTTGAAACTTGAGGACGATGATATGTAGGGGTTGTATGTTCTGCTGGTTGAATTGCGTGACGTTCTAATTACAACTTGGGAAGATATGAGCCAAAACGTTAGAGCGGGGGTGGCCAAAGAATGAAAAATTCAAAAGTGCAAAAACGAATTTAGCCAGTTCTTTCAGTTATAGTTTGCATTTATGTGGGATTGGGAAAGGAACAAGACGGACAGACACGCAGAAACACCAGAAGCGGACGGACATATTAACAAGACGCAATTTGGGAGATAAAGACAAAAGACGAATAACGGAAGTAACAATTAACGAATATGACGCGGAACGCACTTAGATCAGAAACAAAAAGAAAAGAAGCCGTACAGACATTGAGAGTTCGCCGTCAGAGTCAGTTGTCGTAGTCTTTAATGTCGTGTGTGAAAATGCTTATTGTTAAACTTTAATAAAATACTTATAATAATATTTGAATGACTTAAACTAAATAAATGAAATATATTAACTTAAAATATTGAAATACGGTTTATTTAATCATTAAATTAATAAACTAGACATAATAATATAATTTGATAGGACTTAACGTCTACAATATTAGACTGAAGGTTAAGTTCCTACAAATTTTGGGGGCTCAACCGGGATTGACCCAATTAAAGTGAAACAATAAGACAATAAGTGAAGGAGTGAACATAAAAATCGCGCAGCGTTCAAATTTCGTCATCAGTAGAAGCGAATCATCCATTCGCAGCAGAATCGCAAAGTAACGACGTCACGCCGAGCAGAATTGTTTCCAAGGAGATTGACGAGTTCAAGTTTGTCATCAGTAGAAGCAAACAGAAGATTTGCAGCAGAGCCGAAAATCTACGACGTCACGCCGATCATATTTGTTACCAAGGAGAAAAAGCAACGCTAAGCTAAAGAGAAGCGAAGCCGAGCAGAGAGAAGAGAAGAAAGGAGAACAAAGCATAGTAGAAAAGTGCAACAAGTGTAGAGAAGCGGAACAGTAGGAGAAGCGGGACGAAGGAGAAGCGAAACGCAGGAGAAGCGGAACGTAGTAGAAGCAGAACGGCGAGTGGAAGACAAATTTTGAAAGAAGCAGAGTTGAAGAAGAAGAAGCTGTGACGGTGAAGCGGCAAACGAAGAAGCGAGAAGAATCGAATTTGGCAAGAGAAGCGACGAGAACGAGACGAGTGAAGCAAGATCAACGAGAGGAAGAGTAGAATCGACGAGAAGAAACACAACCAAAACGAACACGAAGCAAGAAGCAGTAGAAGGAAGTTCGCAAGTTTGTGTATAATATTTATCGTAGTTTTATTTACATTAGATATATTAGTACTTATTTATATTATCACTAAATTTTATACTTAAATACTATATTCTAATAATGGATGTAAGCGGCATACTGGCTTTGACTGTGGAAGGGTTGAAGCTGCAATTGGAAGGGTTGGGTTTATCGACGAATGGACGGAAGACCGAACTACAGACCAGACTATTGGAACACTTCGGCCTTTCGAGAGCGGACACGGAGGATGTGTTCTCAGACGGTAGTTCGAATCCAGAATCTTCTCTTCGCGGTGGTCGAAATCAGCAGTCAACATTCACATTGAGAGACGTAGAGGATTCTCTATCATCCTTTTCTGGAAGCGGTTACCCAGACGTGAATCAGTGGGTGCGCGAGTTTGAAGACAACTCATTCATTGTTCACTGGAACGACTTACAAATGTTCATTTATTCCAAACAGCTGCTTAAGGGTGCAGCGAAAATTTTTGTAAGAAGCCAAGTAGGCATTAAAGATTGGCGATCGCTAAAATCCGCACTAGTTAATGAATTTGGAGCACAACTTTCATCTGCAGAAATCCACAAAATTTTGAGAAATCGACGCAAGAGGCCACAGGAGAGCTTCAGAGAATATTTATATAATCTGATGGAGATTGGAATGCCGATCAGTCTAGACGATGAAAGCCTGATGGAATATTTCATCGAAGGGATACCAGATTCAAGGTCCAATAAAACCGTGTTGTACCTGGCGCGCTCGATCGAGGATTTAAAACAGCAAATTAAAATTTATGAGAAGATCCGTAGTTCCACTCAGCAGTCATCAAACTCGAGAGGACTTCAGCAGCAGCCGCAGAAAACTAGCGATGTCCGACAGAACCCTGAAAAGAAGTGTTTCAAATGTGGTGACAAGAATCATATTGCGAAAGATTGCTCGTTATCAGGCTATCGTTGTTTTAAGTGTCAGCAGCCAGGACACAGAGCGTTTGAATGTAGAGCCGAAGTGAAGAGAGACCTGAAAAGCGAGAGCAAACAGCTTAACGTGGCAACGCTAGGAACCAATGAGACACCGATATTATTGAAGAGCAACCGATTATTCAAAGATGTAGACGTGAGGGGAGTCAATGTGTCAGCACTAATCGATACCGGCAGCGATATCTGCATCATCAGATACGATGTTTTAATGAGACTAGGCGATATTGAATTGACTGGAGAAAAGAAAATTTTACAGGGGCTCGGACAGAAGAGAGTGTCGACAGTCGGAAGCTTTGTTGTTCAAGTAATTATCGATGATATTAATTTGGAGATCCAATTCCATGTCATGCGAGAGAAGGACATGTTATATTCCGCAATTATAGGCAACGACATTCTTCGACAAGTAGATGTGATCATCAGTTCAGATGAAGTTATGTTTAAAAGTAAAATGGTAGATAGTGTGTCAAAGAAGAACGAACAACGAGATGAAGGGAAGATTGAAGAGAATAAAGAACGACGCATTTCGAGCATTGATGAACTAAAGCGTGAATTCGAAGAAATATGTTTATCAACATCAGTCGATGATTTAAGTGGCGCTCCAACGCACTTATCTCACCTTGACGGGAAAACAGAAAAATCAGCATTGACATTAATCAATAATTACAAGCCGCAGAAGAAGAGAGATTCACCAGTTGTAATGAAAATAATTTTGAAAGACGAAGTTCCAGTGTATCAGAGACCGAGAAGACAATCGTACATGAATCAATGTGCAGTTCAAGAACAGGTGAAAGAGTGGTTGAAAGAAGGGATAGTGAAGCCAAGCTACTCAGAATATGCATCGCCGATTGTGCTTGTCACTAAGAAAGATGGTTCGAAGAGATTATGCTGCGATTATCGAAAGCTGAACGAAAAGATTATTCGAGATAATTTTCCGATGGTGCTCATTGACGATGTATTGCAGAGGCTTCAAGAAGCAAAGGTTTTCACGACGTTGGATTTGCGTAATGGTTTTTTCCACGTACCCATAGAAGCATCATCGCAGAAGTATACGTCTTTCGTAACACATAATGGGCAATATGAATTTCGATATGTCCCGTTTGGAATATCGAATTCGCCGGCAGTCTTTTGTAGATACATTCTTGCAATCTTCCGTGAGTTGATCCAAAATGGATTGATAGTAGTTTACATGGATGATATAATAATCCCATCGAAAGACGAACTAGAAGGATTAGACAAATTGAAGACAGTGCTGAAAGTTGCCGAGGAATACGGGCTGCGTATTAAGTGGAGTAAATGCCAAATTTTGATGAGGAGAGTAAACTTTTTGGGCTATATCGTCGAGAACTCAACTGTGAAGCCATCAGCAGAGAAGATGAAAGCGGTTAGTGAATTTCCGGAGCCGAAGGACAAGAAATCGCTTCAACGATTCTTGGGCCTGACTTCATATTTCCGACGTTTCATATCAAATTTCGCTTTGATAGCAAAGCCACTCACTGATCTACTAAAGAAGGAAGCTCATTTCAAGATTCACGATTTAGAACGAATAGCGATTCAACAGTTGAAGACAGCATTAGTTACTGCACCGGTCTTGATGTTGTATGATCCAAAGGCAACAACCGAGATTCATACAGACGCGTGTATGTACGGCTATGGTGGTGTACTTTTACAGAAAAACATTGACGACCAACAGTTTCACCCGATTCAGTACATGAGCAGAAAGACGTCACCAGTTGAGCAGAAGTACCATTCGTATGAGCTGGAAGTACTTGCGATTATAGAGTCGTTGAAAAAGTGGAGGATGTACGTCATGGGTTCGAGATTCAAAATTGTGACGGATTGCAACGCCTTCGCCATGACGATGAAAAAGGTTGATGTGCCACTGCGAGTGTCGAGAGGTTTCGATTACGAAATAGAGCATCGTTCAGGATCCAAAATGAAGCATGTGGATGCGCTTAGTAGAATTTCGTGTCTCATGATCGAGGATTCCCTTCGTCATCGAATTAAAGAAGCGCAGTTTCAGGACGAGTGGATTAAGGCAGTGAGGAAGGTGTTAGAGAAAGAAGGTTATGACGATTATTTCATAAAATTCGACGTTTTGCACAAGGATCCCATTAAGGAACTTGTTGTAATTCCAACAACGATGGAGCAGGAGATAATTAAAATGTCACACCGACAAGGACATTTTGGAGTGAAGAAGACTCAAGACGTGATTGAGAAGACTTTCTACATACCCAGTTTGACTTCCAAGGTTGAAAGGGTCGTGAAGGGCTGTGTAGAGTGTATCGTCACCGAAGCTAAGACGGGTAAGAAGGAAGGATTTCTGAACCCTATCTGGAAATCAGATCAGCCGCTAGGAACATACCACATAGACCACGTAGGACCTCTGGAACAGACGCATAAACGATACAATCATCTGTTGGTAGTTGTTGACGCGTTCTCGAAATTCGTCTGGCTTTATCCAACGAAAAGTACAGGGACGAATGAGGTGATCGAAAGATTGGAGAAACAGGCGGTGATTTTTGGTAACCCTAGAAGAATCATATCGGACAGAGGAACGGCTTTTACTTCGAATGCGTTTGCCGAGTACTGTCGAAGAGAAGACATACAACATTTATTGATCGCGACAGGTGTGCCTCGAGGTAATGGTCAAGTGGAGCGGATCCACAAGATAGTCATTCCGATGTTGTCTAAGCTCTGTATAGAGAAGCCGCAGAACTGGTACAAACATGTGGATCGCATTCAGCAAACAATTAATAATTCGCCTCCACGAAGTACAAAGGTGTCTCCATTCCGAATATTAACTGGACTCGATATGCGCATTAACGCTAACGAAGATATCAGAAAGTTGATGGAAGAGTCAGCGATAGAGGAGCTCAATGCAGAAAGAGATTTGGTTCGCGAAGAAGCGTGTGAGAACATTGCTGAGATTCAGAAAGAGAACAGGAAGAACTTCAACAAAAAGAGAGTGGAAGAAACGGCCTACAAAATCAATGAACTCGTAGCCATTAAGCGTACGCAGTTTGGACAAGGTTTGAAGTTGAAACCGAAATATCTTGGCCCGTACCGAGTGTTGAAAGCATTAGACCACGGCAGATATTCTGTTGAGCGAGTTGGGGAATTCGATGGACCACGGTACACCAATACAGTAGCAGAATTTATGAAGAGATGGAATCATTCATTCGGGTCGAATGAAAGCTCAGGATGGCCGAATGTGGGATTGGGAAAGGAACAAGACGGACAGACACGCAGAAACACCAGAAGCGGACGGACATATTAACAAGACGCAATTTGGGAGATAAAGACAAAAGACGAATAACGGAAGTAACAATTAACGAATATGACGCGGAACGCACTTAGATCAGAAACAAAAAGAAAAGAAGCCGTACAGTCATTGAGAGTTCGCCGTCAGAGTCAGTTGTCGTAGTCTTTAATGTCGTGTGTGAAAATACTTATTGTTAAACTTTAATAAAATACTTATAATAATATTTGAATGACTTAAACTAAATAAATGAAATATATTAACTTAAAATATTGAAATACGGTTTATTTAATCATTAAATTAATAAACTAGACATAATAATATAATTTGATAGGACTTAACGTCTACAATATTAGACTGAAGGTTAAGTTCCTACATTTATATTATTCTCCTTGCGATTCCTTAGCGGAAATGTCGTTTTTGTGGCCAAAACAGAGAATTTGAAAAATTATCGAGTGCGAAGTTTCATAGGCCTACGGCGCTTCGTTTAGCCTCTAGAGCCGTTTAAAGTTTCGGTAAGAAACATTTTCTTGTACAATCCGACTCAGTGCTCCTAGAGACTTGAAACTTGAGGACGATGATATGTAGGGGTTGTATGTTCTGCTGGTGGAATTGCGTGACGTTCTAATTACAACTTGGGAAGATATGAGCCAAAACGATAGAGCAGGGGTGATCAAAATATGAAAAATTCAAAAGTGCAAAAAAACGAATTTAGCTTCGTTTATCCTCTAGAGCCGTTTTAAGTTTCGGTAAGAAACATTTTCTTGTAAAATCCGACTCAGTGCTCCTAGAGTCTTGAAACTTGAGGACGATGATATGTAGGGGTTGTATGTTCTGCTGGTTGAATTGCGTGACGTTCTAATTACAACTTGGGAAGATATGAGCCAAAACGATAGAGCAGGGGTGGTCAAAATATGAAAAATTCAAAAGTGCAAAACAACGAATGTAGCCAGTTCTTTCAGTTATAGTTTGCATTTATATTATTCTCCTTGCGATTCCTTAGCGGAGAATTCTGTCGTTTTTGTGGCCAAAATAGAGAATTTGAAAAATTATCTAGTGCGAAGTTTCAAAGGTCTACCGCGCTTCGTTTAGCCTCTAGAGCCGTTTTAAGTTTCGGTAAGAAACATTTTCTTGTACAATCCGACTCAGTGCTCCTAGAGACTTGAAACTTGAGAACGATGATATGTAGTGGTTGTATGTTCCGCTGGTTGAATTGCGTGACGTTCTAATTACAACTTGGGAAGATATGAGCCAAAACGATAGAGCAGGGGTGGCCAAAATATGAAAAATTCAAAAGTGCAAAACAACGAATGTAGCCAGTTCTTTCAGTTATAGTTTGCATTTATATTATTCACCTTGCGATTCCTTAGCGGAAATGTCGTTTTTGTGGCCAAAACTGAGAATTTGAAAAATTATCGAGTGCGAAGTTTCATAGGCCTACGGCGCTTCGTTTAGCCTCTAGAGCCGTTTAAAGTTTCGGTAAGAAACATTTTCTTGTAAAATCCGACTCAGTGCTCCTAGAGTCTTGAAACTTGAGGCGATGATATGTAGGGGTTGTATGTTCTGCTGGTTGAATTGCGTGACGTTCTAATTACAACTTGGGAAGATATGAGCCAAAACGTTAGAGCGGGGGTGGCCAAAGAATGAAAAATTCAAAGGTGCAAAAACGAATTTAGCCAGTTCTTTCAGTTATAGTTTGCATTTATATTATTCTCCTTGCGATTCCTTAGCGGAAATATCGTTTTTGTGGCCAAAACAGAGAATTTGAAAAATTATCGAGTGCGAAGTTTCATAGGCCTACGGCGCTTCGTTTAGCCTCTAGAGCCGTTTAAAGTTTCGGTAAGAAACATTTTCTTGTAAAATTCGACTCAGTGCTCCTAGAGACTTGAAACTTGAGGACGATGATATGTAGGGGTTGTATGTTCTGCCGGTTGAATTGCGTGACGTTCTAATTACAACTTGGGAAGATATGAGCCAAAACGATAGAGCAGGGGTGGTCAAAATATGAAAAATTCAAAAGTGCAAAACAACGAATGTAGCCAGTTCTTTCAGTTTTAGTTTGCATTTATATTATTCTCCTTGCGATTCCTTAGCGGAGAATTCTGTCGTTTTTGTGGCCAAAATAGAGAATTTGAAAAATTATCTAGTGCGAAGTTTCATAGGCCTACGGTAAGAAACATTTTCTTGTACAATCCGACTCAGTGCTCCTAGAGACTTGAAACTTGAGGACGATGATATGTAGGGGTTGTATGTTCTGCTGGTTGAATTGCGTGACGTTCTAATTACAACTTGGGATGATATGAGCCAAAACGATAGAGCAGGGGTGGCCAAAATATGAAAAATTCAAAAATGCAAAACAACGAATGTAGCCAGTTCTTTCAGTTATAGTTTGCATTTATATTATTCTCCTTGCGATTCCTTAGCGGAGAATTCTGTCGTTTTTGTGGCCAAAATAGAGAATTTGAAAAATTATCTAGTGCGAAGTTTCATAGGCCTACGGCGCTTCGTTTAGCCTCTAGAGCCGTTTAAAGTTTCGGTAAGAAACATTTTCTTGTAAAATCCGACTCAGTGCTTCTAGAGTCTTGAAACTTGAGGACGATGATATGTAGGGGTTGTATGTTCTGCTGGTTGAATTGCGTGACGTTCTAATTACAACTTGGGAAGATATGAGCCAAAACGATAGAGCAGGGGTGGCCAAAATATGAAAAATTCAAAAGTGCAAAACAACGAATGTAGCCAGTTCTTTCAGTTATAGTTTGCATTTATATTATTCTCCTTGCGATTCCTTAGCGGAGAATTCTGTCGTTTTTGTGGCCAAAATAGAGAATTTGAAAAATTATGTAGTGCGAAGTTTCATAGGCCTACGGCGCTTTGTTTAGCCTCTAGAGCCGTTTTAAGTTTCGGTAAGAAACATTTTCTTGTACAATCCGACTCCTTAGCTTAGATTCCTTAGCGGAGAATTCTGTCGTTTTTGTGGCCAAAATAGAGAATTTGAAAAATTATGTAGTGCGAAGTTTCATAGGCCTACGGCGCTTTGTTTAGCCTCTAGAGCCGTTTTAAGTTTCGGTAAGAAACATTTTCTTGTACAATCCGACTCAGTGCTCCTAGAGACTTGAAACTTGAGGACGATGATATGTAGGGGTTGTATGTTCTGCTGGTTGAATTGCGTGACGTTCTAATTACAACTTGGGAAGATATGAGCCAAAACGATAGAGCAGGGGTGGTCAAAATATGAAAAATTCAAAAGTGCAAATCAACGAATGTAGCCAGTTCTTTCAGTTATAGTTTGCATTTATATTATTCTCCTTGCGATTTCTTAGCGGAAATGTCGTTTTTGTGGCCAAAACAGAGAATTTGAAAAATTTCGAGTGCGAAGTTTCATAGGCCTACGGCGCTTCGTTTAGCCTCTAGAGCCGTTTTAAGTTTCGGTAAGAAACATTTTCTTGTACAATCCGACTCAGTGCTCCTAGAGTCTTGAAACTTGAGGCGATGATATGTAGGGGTTGTATGTTCTGCTGGTTGAATTGCGTGACGTTCTAATTACAACTTGGGAAGATATGAGCCAAAACGTTAGAGCGGGGGTGGCCAAAGAATGAAAAATTCAAAGGTGCAAAAACGAATTTAGCCAGTTCTTTCAGTTATAGTTTGCATTTATATTATTCTCCTTGCGATTCCTTAGCGGAAATATCGTTTTTGTGGCCAAAACAGAGAATTTGAAAAATTATCGAGTGCGAAGTTTCATAGGCCTACGGCGCTTCGTTTAGCCTCTAGAGCCGTTTAAAGTTTCGGTAAGAAACATTTTCTTGTAAAATTCGACTCAGTGCTCCTAGAGACTTGAAACTTGAGGACGATGATATGTAGGGGTTGTATGTTCTGCCGGTTGAATTGCGTGACGTTCTAATTACAACTTGGGAAGATATGAGCCAAAACGATAGAGCAGGGGTGGTCAAAATATGAAAAATTCAAAAGTGCAAAACAACGAATGTAGCCAGTTCTTTCAGTTTTAGTTTGCATTTATATTATTCTCCTTGCGATTCCTTAGCGGAGAATTCTGTCGTTTTTGTGGCCAAAATAGAGAATTTGAAAAATTATCTAGTGCGAAGTTTCATAGGCCTACGGTAAGAAACATTTTCTTGTACAATCCGACTCAGTGCTCCTAGAGACTTGAAACTTGAGGACGATGATATGTAGGGGTTGTATGTTCTGCTGGTTGAATTGCGTGACGTTCTAATTACAACTTGGGATGATATGAGCCAAAACGATAGAGCAGGGGTGGCCAAAATATGAAAAATTCAAAAATGCAAAACAACGAATGTAGCCAGTTCTTTCAGTTATAGTTTGCATTTATATTATTCTCCTTGCGATTCCTTAGCGGAGAATTCTGTCGTTTTTGTGGCCAAAATAGAGAATTTGAAAAATTATCTAGTGCGAAGTTTCATAGGCCTACGGCGCTTCGTTTAGCCTCTAGAGCCGTTTAAAGTTTCGGTAAGAAACATTTTCTTGTAAAATCCGACTCAGTGCTTCTAGAGTCTTGAAACTTGAGGACGATGATATGTAGGGGTTGTATGTTCTGCTGGTTGAATTGCGTGACGTTCTAATTACAACTTGGGAAGATATGAGCCAAAACGATAGAGCAGGGGTGGCCAAAATATGAAAAATTCAAAAGTGCAAAACAACGAATGTAGCCAGTTCTTTCAGTTATAGTTTGCATTTATATTATTCTCCTTGCGATTCCTTAGCGGAGAATTCTGTCGTTTTTGTGGCCAAAATAGAGAATTTGAAAAATTATGTAGTGCGAAGTTTCATAGGCCTACGGCGCTTTGTTTAGCCTCTAGAGCCGTTTTAAGTTTCGGTAAGAAACATTTTCTTGTACAATCCGACTCCTTAGCTTAGATTCCTTAGCGGAGAATTCTGTCGTTTTTGTGGCCAAAATAGAGAATTTGAAAAATTATGTAGTGCGAAGTTTCATAGGCCTACGGCGCTTTGTTTAGCCTCTAGAGCCGTTTTAAGTTTCGGTAAGAAACATTTTCTTGTACAATCCGACTCAGTGCTCCTAGAGACTTGAAACTTGAGGACGATGATATGTAGGGGTTGTATGTTCTGCTGGTTGAATTGCGTGACGTTCTAATTACAACTTGGGAAGATATGAGCCAAAACGATAGAGCAGGGGTGGTCAAAATATGAAAAATTCAAAAGTGCAAATCAACGAATGTAGCCAGTTCTTTCAGTTATAGTTTGCATTTATATTATTCTCCTTGCGATTTCTTAGCGGAAATGTCGTTTTTGTGGCCAAAACAGAGAATTTGAAAAATTTCGAGTGCGAAGTTTCATAGGCCTACGGCGCTTCGTTTAGCCTCTAGAGCCGTTTTAAGTTTCGGTAAGAAACATTTTCTTGTACAATCCGACTCAGTGCTCCTAGAGACTTGAAACTTGAGGACGATGATATGTAGGGGTTGTATGTTCTGCTGGTTGAATTGCGTGACGTTCTAATTACAACTTGGGAAGATATGAGCCAAAACGATAGAGCAGGGGTGATCAAAATATGAAAAATTCAAAAGTGCAAAAAAACGAATTTAGCTTCGTTTATCCTCTAGAGCCGTTTTAAGTTTCGGTAAGAAACATTTTCTTGTACAATCCGACTCAGTGCTCCTAGAGACTTGAAACTTGAGGACGATGATATGTAGGGGTTGTATGTTCTGCGGGTGGAATTGCGTGACGTTCTAATTACAACTTGGGAAGATATGAGCCAAAACGATAGAGCAGCGGTGGTCAAAATATGAAAAATTCAAAAGTGCAAAAAAACGAATGTAGCCAGTTCTTTCAGTTATAGTTTGCATTTATATTATTCTCCTTGCGATTCCTTAGCGGAAATGTCGTTTTTGTGGCCAAAACAGAGAATTTGAAAAATTATCGAGTGCGAAGTTTCATAGGTCTACGGCGCTTCGTTTAGCCTCTAGAGCCGTTTAAAGTTTCGGTAAGAAACATTTTCTTGTAAAATCCGACTCAGTGCTCCTAGAGTCTTGAAACTTGAGGACGATGATATGTAGGGGTTGTATGTTCTGCTGGTTGAATTGCGTGACGTTCTAATTACAACTTGGGAAGATATAAGCCAAAACGATAGAGCAGGGGTGGTCAAAATATGAAAAATTCAAAAGTGCAAAACAACGAATGTAGCCAGTTCTTTCAGTTATAGTTTGCATTTATATTATTCTCCTTGCGATTCCTTAGCGGAGAATTCTGTCGTTTTTGTGGCCAAAATAGAGAATTTGAAAAATTATCTAGTGCGAAGTTTCATAGGCCTACGGCGCTTCGTTTAGCCTCTAGAGCCGTTTAAAGTTTCGGTAAGAAACATTTTCTTGTACAATCCGACTCAGTGCTCCTAGAGACTTGAAACTTGAGGACGATGATATGTAGGGGTTGTATGTTCTGCTGGTGGAATTGCGTGACGTTCTAATTACAACTTGGGAAGATATGAGCCAAAACGATAGAGCAGGGGTGATCAAAATATGAAAAATTCAAAAGTGCAAAAAAACGAATTTAGCTTCGTTTATCCTCTAGAGCCGTTTTAAGTTTCGGTAAGAAACATTTTCTTGTACAATCCGACTCAGTGCTCCTAGAGACTTGAAACTTGAGGACGATGATATGTAGGGGTTGTATGTTCTGCTGGTT
This sequence comes from Coelopa pilipes, assembly GCA_947389925.1. Classification (NCBI taxonomy): domain Eukaryota; kingdom Metazoa; phylum Arthropoda; class Insecta; order Diptera; family Coelopidae; genus Coelopa; species Coelopa pilipes. The sequence goes on from OX376700.1 coordinate 37,329,606, forward strand.
GAATTGCGTGACGTTCTAATTACAACTTGGGAAGATATGAGCCAAAACGTTAGAGCGGGGGTAGCCAAAGAATGAAAAATTCAAAAGTGCAAAAACGAATTTAGCCAGTTCTTTCAGTTATAGTTTGCATTTATATTATTCTCCTTGCGATTTCTTAGCGGAAATGTCGTTTTTGTGGCCAAAACAGAGAATTTGAAAAATTTCGAGTGCGAAGTTTCATAGGCCTACGGCGCTTCGTTTAGCCTCTAGAGCCGTTTAAAGTTTCGGTAAGAAACATTTTCTTGTAAAATTCGACTCAGTGCTCCTAGAGACTTGAAACTTGAGGACGATGATATGTAGGGGTTGTATGTTCTGCTGGTTGAATTGCGTGACGTTCTAATTACAACTTGGGAAGATATGAGCCAAAACGATAGAGCGGGGGTGCCCAAAGAATGAAAAATTCAAAAGTGCAAAAAAACGAATTTAGCTTCGTTTAGCCTCTAGAGCCGTTTTAAGTTTCGGTAAGAAACATTTTCTTGTACAATCCGACTCAGTGCTCCTAGAGACTTGAAACTTGAGGACGATGATATGTAGGGGTTGTATGTTCTGCCGGTTGAATTGCGTGACGTTCTAATTACAACTTGGGAAGATATGAGCCAAAACGATAGAGCAGGGGTGGTCAAAATATGAAAAATTCAAAAGTGCAAAACAACGAATGTAGCCAGTTCTTTCAGTTTTAGTTTGCATTTATATTATTCTCCTTGCGATTCCTTAGCGGAGAATTCTGTCGTTTTTGTGGCCAAAATAGAGAATTTGAAAAATTATCTAGTGCGAAGTTTCATAGGCCTACGGTAAGAAACATTTTCTTGTACAATCCGACTCAGTGCTCCTAGAGACTTGAAACTTGAGGACGATGATATGTAGGGGTTGTATGTTCTGCTGGTTGAATTGCGTGACGTTCTAATTACAACTTGGGAAGATATGAGCCAAAACGATAGAGCAGGGGTGGCCAAAATATCAAAAATTCAATAATGCAAAACAACGAATGTAGCCAGTTCTTTCAGTTATAGTTTGCATTTATATTATTCTCCTTGCGATTCCTTAGCGGAGAATTCTGTCGTTTTTGTGGCCAAAATAGAGAATTTGAAAAATTATCTAGTGCGAAGTTTCATAGGCCTACGGCGCTTCGTTTAGCCTCTAGAGCCGTTTAAAGTTTCGGTAAGAAACATTTTCTTGTACAATCCGACTCAGTGCTCCTAGAGACTTGAAACTTGAGGACGATGATATGTAGGGGTTGTATGTTCTGCTGGTTGAATTGCTTGACGTTCTAATTACAACTTGGGAAGATATGAGCCAAAACGATAGAGCAGGGGTGGTCAAAATATGAAAAATTCAAAAGTGCAAATCAACGAATGTAGCCAGTTCTTTCAGTTATAGTTTGCATTTATATTATTCTCCTTGCGATTCCTTAGCGGAGAATTCTGTCGTTTTTGTGGCCAAAATAGAGAATTTGAAAAATTATCTAGTGCGAAGTTTCAAAGGCCTACCGCGCTTCGTTTAGCCTCTAGAGCCGTTTTAAGTTTCTGTAAGAAACATTTTCTTGTACAATCCGACTCAGTGCTCCTAGAGACTTGAAACTTGAGGACGATGATATGTAGGGGTTGTATGTTCCGCTGGTTGAATTGCGTGACGTTCTAATTACAACTTGGGAAGATATGAGCCAAAACGATAGAGCAGGGGTGGTCAAAATATGAAAAATTCAAAAGTGCAAAACAACGAATGTAGCCAGTTCTTTCAGTTATAGTTTGCATTTATATTATTCTCCTTGCGATTCCTTAGCGGAGAATTATGTCGTATTTGTGGCCAAAATAGAGAATTTGAAAAATTATCTAGTGCGAAGTTTCATAGGCCTACGGCGCTTCGTTTAGCCTCTAGAGCCGTTTAAAGTTTCTGTAAGAAACATTTTCTTGTACAATCCGACTCAGTGCTCCTAGAGACTTGAAACTTGAGAACGATGATATGTAGTGGTTGTAGGTTCTGCTGGTTGAATTGCGTGACGTTCTAATTACAACTTGGGAAGATATGAGCCAAAACGATAGAGCAGGGGTGGCCAAAATATGAAAAATTCGAAAGTGCAAAAAAACGAATTTAGCCAGTTCTTTCAGTTATAGTTTGCATATATATTATTCTCCTTGCGATTCCTTAGCGGAGAATTCTGTCGTTTTTGTGGCCAAAATAGAGAATTTGAAAAATTATCTAGTGCGAAGTTTCATAGGCCTACGGCGCTTCGTTTAGCCTCTAGAGCCGTTTAAAGTTTCGGTAAGAAACATTTTCTTGTACAATCCGACTCAGTGCTCCTAGAGACTTGAAACTTGAGGACGATGATATGTAGGGGTTGTATGTTCTGCTGGTTGAATTGCTTGACGTTCTAATTACAACTTGGGAAGATATGAGCCAAAACGATAGAGCAGGGGTGGTCAAAATATGAAAAATTCAAAAGTGCAAATCAACGAATGTAGCCAGTTCTTTCAGTTATAGTTTGCATTTATATTATTCTCCTTGCGATTCCTTAGCGGAGAATTCTGTCGTTTTTGTGGCCAAAATAGAGAATTTGAAAAATTATCTAGTGCGAAGTTTCAAAGGCCTACCGCGCTTCGTTTAGCCTCTAGAGCCGTTTTAAGTTTCTGTAAGAAACATTTTCTTGTACAATCCGACTCAGTGCTCCTAGAGACTTGAAACTTGAGGACGATGATATGTAGGGGTTGTATGTTCCGCTGGTTGAATTGCGTGACGTTCTAATTACAACTTGGGAAGATATGAGCCAAAACGATAGAGCAGGGGTGGTCAAAATATGAAAAATTCAAAAGTGCAAAACAACGAATGTAGCCAGTTCTTTCAGTTATAGTTTGCATTTATATTATTCTCCTTGCGATTCCTTAGCGGAGAATTATGTCGTATTTGTGGCCAAAATAGAGAATTTGAAAAATTATCTAGTGCGAAGTTTCATAGGCCTACGGCGCTTCGTTTAGCCTCTAGAGCCGTTTAAAGTTTCTGTAAGAAACATTTTCTTGTACAATCCGACTCAGTGCTCCTAGAGACTTGAAACTTGAGAACGATGATATGTAGTGGTTGTAGGTTCTGCTGGTTGAATTGCGTGACGTTCTAATTACAACTTGGGAAGATATGAGCCAAAACGATAGAGCAGGGGTGGCCAAAATATGAAAAATTCGAAAGTGCAAAAAAACGAATTTAGCCAGTTCTTTCAGTTATAGTTTGCATATATATTATTCTCCTTGCGATTCCTTAGCGGAGAATTCTGTCGTTTTTGTGGCCAAAATAGAGACTTTGAAAAATTATGTAGTGCGAAGTTTCATAGGCCTACGGCGCTTTGTTTAGCCGCGGAGAATTCTGTCGTTTTTGTGGCCAAAATAGAGAATTTGAAAAATTATCTAGTGCGAAGTTTCATAGGCCTACGGCGCTTCGTTTAGCCTCTAGAGCCGTTTAAAGTTTCTGTAAGAAACATTTTCTTGTACAATCCGACTCAGTGCTCCTAGAGACTTGAAACTTGAGAACGATGATATGTAGTGGTTGTAGGTTCTGCTGGTTGAATTGCGTGACGTTCTAATTACAACTTGGGAAGATATGAGCCAAAACGATAGAGCAGGGGTGGCCAAAATATGAAAAATTCGAAAGTGTAAAAAAACGAATTTAGCCAGTTCTTTCAGTTATAGTTTGCATATATATTATTCTCCTTGCGATTCCTTAGCGGAGAATTCTGTCGTTTTTGTGGCCAAAATAGAGAATTTGAAAAATTATCTAGTGCGAAGTTTCATAGGCCTACGGCGCTTCGTTTAGCCTCTAGAGCCGTTTAAAGTTTCGGTAAGAAACATTTTCTTGTAAAATCCGACTCAGTGCTCCTAGAGACTTGAAACTTGAGGACGATGATATGTAGGGGTTGTATGTTCTGCTGGTTGAATAGCGTGACGTTCTAATTACAACTTGGGAAGATATGAGCCAAAACGATAGAGCAGGGGTGGCCAAAATATGAAAAATTCAAAAGTGCAAAAAAACGAATTTAGCCAGTTCTTTCAGTTATAGTTTGCATTTATATTATTCTCCTTGCGATTCCTTAGTAGAAATGTCGTTTTTGTGGCCAAAATAGAGAATTCGAGAAATTATCTAGTGCGAAGTTTCATAGGCCTACGGCGCTTCGTTTAGCCTCTAGAGCAGTTTAAAGTTTCTGTAAGAAACATTTTCTTGTAAAATCCGGCTCAGTGCTCCTAGAGTCTTGAAACTTGAGGACGATGATATGTAGGGGTTGTAGGTTCTGCTGGTTAAATTGCGTGACGTTCTAATTACAACTTGGGAAGATATGAGCCAAAACGATACAGCAGGGGTGGCCAAAATATGAAAAATTCAAAAGTGCAAAAAAACGAATTTGGCCAGTTCTTTCAGTTATAGTTTGCATTTATATTATTCTCCTTGCGATTCCTTAGCGGAAATGTCGTTTTTGTGGCCAAAATAGAGATTTTGAAAAATTATCTAGTGCGAAGTTTCGTAGGCCTACGGCGCTTCGTTTAGCCTCTAGAGCCGTTTAAAGTTTCTGTAAGAAACATTTTCTTGTAAAATCCGACTCAGTGGTCCTAGAGACTTGAAACTTGAGGACGATGATATGTAGTAGTTGTATGTTCTGCTGGTTGAATTGCGTGACGTTCTAATTACAACTTGGGAAGATATGAGCCAAAACGATAGAGCAGGGGTGGCCAAAATATGAAAAATTCAAAAGTGAAAAAAAACGAATGTAGCCAGTTCTTTCATTTATAGTTTGCATTTATATTATTCTCCTTGCGATTCCTTAGCGGAAATGTCGTATTTGTGGCCAAAATAGAGAATTCGAAAAATTATCTAGTGCGAAGTTTCATAGGCCTACGGCGCTTCGTTTATCCTCTAGAGCCGTTTAAAGTTTCTGTAAGAAACATTTTCTTGTAAAATCCGACTCAGTGCTCCTAGAGTCTTGAAACTTGAGGACGATGATATGTAGGGGTTGTAGGTTCTGCTGGTAGAATTGCGTGACGTTCTAATTACAATTTGGGAAGATATGAGCCAAAACGATAGAGCAGGGGTGGCCAATATATGAAAAATTCGAAAGTGCAAAAAAACGAATTTAGCCAGTTCTATCAGTTATAGTTTGCATTTATATTATTCTCCTTGCGATTCCTTAGCGGAAATGTCATTTTTGTGGCCAAAATAGAGAATTTGAAAAATTATCTAGTGCGAATTTTCATAGGCCTACGGCGCTTAGTTTAGCCTCTAGAGCCGTTTAAAGTTTCTGTAAGAAACATTTTCTTGTAAAATCCGACTCAGTGCTCCTAGAGACTTGAAACTTGAGGACGATGATATATAGGGGTTGTATGTTCTGCTGGTTGAATTGCGTGACGTTCTAATTACAACTTGGGAAGATATGAGCCAAAACGATAGAGCAGGGGTGGCCAAAATATGAAAAATTCAAAAGTGCAAAAAAACGAATTTAGCCAGTTCTTTCAGTTATAGTTTGCATTTATATTATTCTCCTTGCAATTCCTTAGCGGAAATATCGTTTTAGTGGCCAAAATAGAGAATTTGAAAAATTATCTAGTGCGAAGTTTCATAGGCCTACGGCGCTTAGTTTAGCCTGTAGAGCCGTTTAAAGTTTCGGTAAGAAACAATTTCTTGTAAAATTTGACTCAGTGCTCCTAGAGACTTGAAACTTGAGGACGATGATATGTAGGGGTTGTATGTTCTGCTGGTTGAATTGCGTGACGTTCTAATTACAACTTGGGAAGAAATAAGCCAAAACGATAGAGCAGGGGTGGCCAAAATATGAAAAATTCAAAAGTGCAAAAAACCGAATTTAGCCAGTTCTTTCAGTTATAGTTTGCATTTATATTATTCTCCTTGCGATTCCTTAGCGGAAATATCGTTTTAGTGGCCAAAATAGAGAATTTGAAAAATTATATAGTGCGAAGTTTCATAGGCCTACGGCGCTTCGTTTAGCTTCTAGAGCCGTTTAAAGTTTCGGTGAGAAACATTTTCTTGTAAAATCCGACTCAGTGCTCCTAGAGACTTGAAACTTGAGGACGATGATATGTAGGGGTTGCATATTCTGCTGGTTGAATTGCGTGACGTTCTAATTACAACTTGGGAAGATATGAGCCAAAACGATAGAGCAGGGGTGGCCAAAATATGAAAATTTCAAAAGTGCAAAAAAACGAATTTAGCCAGTTCTTTCAGTTATAGTTTGCATTTATATTATTCTCCTTGCGATTCCTTAGCGGAAATGTCGTTTTGTGGCCAACATAGAGAATTTGAGAAATTATCTAGTGCGAAGTTTCATAGGCCTACGGCGCTTCGTTTAGCCTCTAGGGCCGTTGAAAGTTTCGGTAAGCATCATTTGCTTGTAATAGCCGACTCAGTGCTCCTAGAGACTTGAAACTTGAGGACGATGATATGTAGGGGTTGTATGTTCTGCTGGTTGAATTGCGTGACGTTCGAATTACAACTTGGGAAGATATAAGCCAAAACGATAGAGCAGGGATGGCCAAAATATGAAAAATTCAAAAGTGCAAAAAAACGAATTTAGCCAGTTCTTTCAGTTATAGTTTACATTTATATTATTCTCCTTGCGATTCCTTAGCGGAAATGTCGATTTTGTGGCCAGAATAGAGAATTTGAAAAATTATATAGTGCGAAGTTTCATAGGTCTACGGCGCTTAGTTTAGCCTCTAGAGCCGTTTAAAGTTTCGGTAAGAAACATTTTCTAGTAAAATCCGACTCAGTGCTCCTAGAGACTTGAAACTTGAGGACGATGATATGTAGGGGTTTTATGTTCTGCTGGTTGAATTGTGTGACGTTCTAAGTACAACTTGGGAAGATATGAGCCAAAACGATAGAGCAGGGGTGGCCAAAATATGAAAAATTCAAAAGTGCAAAAAAACGAATTTAGCCAGTTCTTTCTTTCGATTTTGTGGCCAAAATAGAGAATTTGGAAAATTATCTAGTGCGGAGTTTCATAGGCCTACGGCGCTTAGTTTAGCCTCTAGAGCCGTTTAAAGTTTCGGTAAGAAACATTTTCTTGTAAAATCCGACTCAGTGCTCCCAGAGTCTTGAAACTTGAGGACGATGATATGTAGGGGTTGTATGTTCTGGTGGTTGAATTGTGTGACGTTCTAATTACAACTTGGGAAGATATGAGCCAAAACGATAGAGCAGGGGTGGCCAAAATATGAAAAATTCAAAAGTGCAAAAAAATGAATGTAGCGAGTTCTTTCAGTTATAGTTTTCATTTATATTATTCTCCTTGCGATTCCTTAGCGGAAATGTCGATTTTGTGGCCAAAATGGAGAATTTGGATAATTATCTAGTGCGGAGTTTCATAGGCCTACGGCGCTTAGTTTAGCCTCTAGAGCCGTTTAAAGTTTCGGTAAGAAACATTTTCTAGTAAAATCCGACTCAGTGCTCCTAGAGACTTGAAACTTGAGGACGATGATATGTAGGGGTTGTATGTTCTGCTGGTTGAATTGCGTGACGTTCTAATTACAACTTGGGAAGATATGAGCCAAAACGATAGAGCAGGGGTGGCCAAAATATGAAAAATTCAAAAGTGCAAAAAAACGAATTTAGCCAGTTCTTTCAGTTATAGTTTGCATTTATATTATTCTCCTTGCGATTCATTAGCGAAAATGTCGTTTTTGTGGCCAAAATAGAGAATTTGAAAAATTATCTAGTGCGAAGTTTCATAGGCCTACGGCGCTTCGTTTAGCCTCTAGAGCCGTTTAAAGTTTCGGTAAGAAACATTTTCTAGTAAAATCCGACTCAGTGCTCCTAGAGACTTGAAACTTGAGGACGATGATATGTAGGGGTTGTATGTTCTGCTGGTTGAATTGCGTGACGTTCGAATTACAACTTGGGAAGATATAAGCCAAAACGATAGAGCAGGGGTGGCCAAAATATGAAAATTTCAAAAGTGCAAAAAAACGAATTTAGCCAGTTCTTTCAGTTATAGTTTGCATTTATATTATTCTCCTTGCGTTTCCTTAGGAGAAATGTCGTTTTTGTGGCCAAAATAGAGAATTCGAGAAATTATCTAGTGCGAAGTTTCATAGGCCTACGGCGCTTAGTTTAGCCTCTAGAGCCGTTTAAAGTTTCGGTAAGAAACATTTTCTTGTAAAACTCACTGCTCCTAGAGAATTGAAACTTGAGAACGATGATATGTAGGGGTTGTATGTTCCGCTGGTTGAATTACGTGACGTTCTAATTACAACTTGGGAAGATATGAGCCAAAACGATAGAGCAGGGGTGGCCAAAATATGAAAATTTCAAAAGTGCAAAAAAACGAATTTAGCCAGTTCTTTCAGTTATAGTTTACATTTATATTATTCTCCTTGCGATTCCTTAGCGGAAATGTCGATTTTGTGGCCAAAATAGAGAATTTAAAAAATTATCTAGTGCGGAGTTTCATAGGCCTACGGCGCTTAGTTTAGCCTCTAGAGCCGTTTAAAGTTTCGGTAAGAAACAATTTCTTGTAAAATTCGACTCAGTGCTCCTAGAGACTTGAAACTTGAGGACGATGATATGTAGGGGTTGTTTGTTCTGCTGGTTGAATTGCGTGATGTTCTAATTACAACTTGGGAAGATATAAGCCAAAACGATAGAGCAGGGGTGGCCAAAATATGAAAAATTCAAAAGTGCAAAAAAACGAATTTAGCCAGTTCTTTCAGTTATAGTTTGCATTTATATTATTCTCCTTGCGATTCCTTAGTAGAAATGTCGTTTTTGTGGCCAAAATAGAGAATTCGAGAAATTATCTAGTGCGAAGTTTCATAGGCCTACGGCGCTTAGTTTAGCCTGTAGAGCCGTTTAAAGTTTCGGTGAGAAACATTTTCTTGTAAAACTCACTGCTCCTAGAGAATTGAAACTTGAGAACGATGATATGTAGGGGTTGTATGTTCCGCTGGTTGAATTACGTGACGTTCTAATTACAACTTGGGAAGATATGAGCCAAAACGATAGAGCAGGGGTGGCCAAAATATGAAAATTTCAAAAGTGCAAAAAAGCGAATTTAGCCAGTTCTTTCAGTTATAGTTTACATTTATATTATTCTCCTTGCGATTCCTTAGCGGAAATGTCGATTTTGTGGCCAAAATAGAGAATTTAAAAAATTATCTAGTGCGGAGTTTCATAGGCCTACGGCGCTTAGTTTAGCCTCTAGAGCCGTTTAAAGTTTCGGTAAGAAACAATTTCTTGTAAAATTCGACTCAGTGCTCCTAGAGACTTGAAACTTGAGGACGATGATATGTAGGGGTTGTTTGTTCTGCTGGTTGAATTGCGTGATGTTCTAATTACAACTTGGGAAGATATAAGCCAAAACGATAGAGCAGGGGTGGCCAAAATATGAAAAATTCAAAAGTGCAAAAAAACGAATTTAGCCAGTTCTTTCAGTTATAGTTTGCATTTATATTATTCTCCTTGCGATTCCTTAGGAGAAATGTCGATTTTGTGGCCAAAATAGAGAAATCGAGAAATTATCTAGTGCGAAGTTTCATAGGCCTACGGCGCTTAGTTTAGCCTGTAGAGCCGTTTAAAGTTTCGGTAAGAAACATTTTCTTGTAAAACTCACTGCTCCTAGAGAATTGAAACTTGAGAACGATGATATGTAGGGGTTGTAGGTTCTGCTGGTTAAATTGCGTGACGTTCTAATTACAACTTGGGAAGATATGAGCCAAAACGATAGAGCAGGGGTGGCCAAAATATGAAAAATTCAAAAGTGCAAAAAAACGAATTTAGCCAGTTCTTTCAGTTATAGTTTGCATTTATATTATTCTCCTTGCGATTCCTTAGCGGAAATATCGTTTTTGTGACCAAAATAGAGAATTTTAAAAATGATCTAGTGCGAAGCTTCATAGGACTACGGCGCTTCGTTTAGCCTCTAGAGCCGTTTAAAGTTTCGGTAAGAAACATTTTCTTGTAAAATCCGACTCTGTGCTCCTAGAGACTTGAAACTTGAGGACGATGATATGTAGGGGTTGTATGTTCTGCTGGTTGAATTGCGTGACGTTCTAATTACAACTTGGGAAGATATGAGCCAAAACGATAGAGCAGGGGTGGCCAAAATATGAATAATTCAAAAGTGCAAAACAACGAATTTAGCCAGTTCTTTCAGTTATAGTTTGCATTTATATTATTCTCCTTGCGATTCCTTAGCGGAAATGTCGTATTTGTGGCCAAAATAGAGAATTTGAAAAATTATCTAGTGCGAAGTTTCATAGGCCTACGGCGCTTCGTTTAGCCTCTAGAGCCGTTTAAAGTTTCGGTAAGAAACATTTTCTTGTAAAATCCGACTCAGTGCTCCTAGAGACTTGAAACTTGAGGACGATGATATGTAGGGGTTGTATGTTCTGCTGGTTGAATAGCGTGACGTTCTAATTACAACTTGGGAAGATATGAGCCAAAACGATAGAGCAGGGGTGGCCAAAATATGAAAAATTCAAAAGAGCAAAACAACGAATTTAGCCAGTTCTTTCAGTTATAGTTTGCATTTATATTATTCTCTTTACGATTCCTTAGCGGAAATGTCGTATTTGTGGCCAAAATAGAGAATTTGAAAAATTATCTAGTGCGAAGTTTCATAGGCCTACGGCGCTTCGTTTAGCCTCTAGAGCCGTTTAAAGTTTCGGTAAGAAACAATTTCTTGTAAAATTCGACTCAGTGCTCCTAGAGACTTGAAACTTGAGGACGATGATATGTAGGGGTTGTTTGTTCTGCTGGTTGAATTGCGTGATGTTCTAATTACAACTTGGGAAGATATAAGCCAAAACGATAGAGCAGGGGTGGCCAAAATATGAAAAATTCAAAAGTGCAAAAAAACGAATTTAGCCAGTTCTTTCAGTTATAGTTTGCATTTATATTATTCTCCTTGCGATTCCTTAGTAGAAATGTCGTTTTTGTGGCCAAAATAGAGAATTCGAGAAATTATCTAGTGCGAAGTTTCATAGGCCTACGGCGCTTAGTTTAGCCTGTAGAGCCGTTTAAAGTTTCGGTAAGAAACATTTTCTTGTAAAACTCACTGCTCCTAGAGAATTGAAACTTGAGAACGATGATATGTAGGGGTTGTAGGTTCTGCTGGTTAAATTGCGTGACGTTCTAATTACAACTTGGGAAGATATGAGCCAAAACGATAGAGCAGGGGTGGCCAAAATATGAAAAATTCAAAAGTGCAAAAAAACGAATTTAGCCAGTTCTTTCAGTTATAGTTTGCATTTATATTATTCTCCTTGCGATTCCTTAGCGGAAATATCGTTTTTGTGACCAAAATAGAGAATTTTAAAAATGATCTAGTGCGAAGCTTCATAGGACTACGGCGCTTCGTTTAGCCTCTAGAGCCGTTTAAAGTTTCGGTAAGAAACATTTTCTTGTAAAATCCGACTCTGTGCTCCTAGAGACTTGAAACTTGAGGACGATGATATGTAGGGGTTGTATGTTCTGCTGGTTGAATTGCGTGACGTTCTAATTACAACTTGGGAAGATATGAGCCAAAACGATAGAGCAGGGGTGGCCAAAATATGAATAATTCAAAAGTGCAAAACAACGAATTTAGCCAGTTCTTTCAGTTATAGTTTGCATTTATATTATTCTCCTTGCGATTCCTTAGCGGAAATGTCGTATTTGTGGCCAAAATAGAGAATTTGAAAAATTATCTAGTGCGAAGTTTCATAGGCCTACGGCGCTTCGTTTAGCCTCTAGAGCCGTTTAAAGTTTCTGTAAGAAACAATTTCTTGTAAAATTCGACTCAGTGCTCCTAGAGAATTGAAACTTGAGAACGATGATATGTAGTGGTTGTAGGTTCTGCTGGTTGAATTGCGTGACGTTCTAATTACAACTTGGGAAGATATGAGCCAAAACGATAGAGCAGGGGTGGCCAAAATATGAAAAATTCGAAAGTGTAAAAAAACGAATTTAGCCAGTTCTTTCAGTTATAGTTTGCATATATATTATTCTCCTTGCGATTCCTTAGCGGAGAATTCTGTCGTTTTTGTGGCCAAAATAGAGAATTTGAAAAATTATCTAGTGCGAAGTTTCATAGGCCTACGGCGCTTCGTTTAGCCTCTAGAGCCGTTTAAAGTTTCGGTAAGAAACATTTTCTTGTAAAATCCGACTCAGTGCTCCTAGAGACTTGAAACTTGAGGACGATGATATGTAGGGGTTGTATGTTCTGCTGGTTGAATAGCGTGACGTTCTAATTACAACTTGGGAAGATATGAGCCAAAACGATAGAGCAGGGGTGGCCAAAATATGAAAAATTCAAAAGAGCAAAACAACGAATTTAGCCAGTTCTTTCAGTTATAGTTTGCATTTATATTATTCTCTTTACGATTCCTTAGCGGAAATGTCGTATTTGTGGCCAAAATAGAGAATTTGAAAAATTATCTAGTGCGAAGTTTCATAGGCCTACGGCGCTTCGTTTAGCCTCTAGAGCCGTTTAAAGTTTCGATAAGAAACATTTTCTTGTAAAATCCGACTCAGTGCTCCTAGAGACTTGAAACTTAAGGACGATGATATGTAGGGGTTGTATGTTCTGCTGGTTGAATTGCGTGACGTTCTAATTACAACTTGGGAAGATATGAGCCAAAACGATAGAGCAGGGGTGGCCAAAATATGAAAAATTCAAAAGTGCAAAAAAACGAATTTAGCCAGTTCTTTCAGTTATAGTTTGCATTTATATTATTCTCCTTGCGATTCCTTAGTAGAAATGTCGTTTTTGTGGCCAAAATAGAGAATTCGAGAAATTATCTAGTGCGAAGTTTCATAGGCCTACGGCGCTTCGTTTAGCCTCTAGAGCAGTTTAAAGTTTCTGTAAGAAACATTTTCTTGTAAAATCCGGCTCAGTGCTCCTAGAGTCTTGAAACTTGAGGACGATGATATGTAGGGGTTGTAGGTTCTGCTGGTTAAATTGCGTGACGTTCTAATTACAACTTGGGAAGATATGAGCCAAAACGATACAGCAGGGGTGGCCAAAATATGAAAAATTCAAAAGTGCAAAAAAACGAATTTGGCCAGTTCTTTCAGTTATAGTTTGCATTTATATTATTCTCCTTGCGATTCCTTAGCGGAAATGTCGTTTTTGTGGCCAAAATAGAGATTTTGAAAAATTATCTAGTGCGAAGTTTCGTAGGCCTACGGCGCTTCGTTTAGCCTCTAGAGCCGTTTAAAGTTTCTGTAAGAAACATTTTCTTGTAAAATCCGACTCAGTGCTCCTAGAGACTTGAAACTTGAGGACGATGATATGTAGTAGTTGTATGTTCTGCTGGTTGAATTGCGTGACGTTCTAATTACAACTTGGGAAGATATGAGCCAAAACGATAGAGCAGGGGTGGCCAAAATATGAAAAATTCAAAAGTGAAAAAAAACGAATGTAGCCAGTTCTTTCAGTTATAGTTTGCATTTATATTATTCTCCTTGCGATTCCTTAGCGGAAATGTCGTATTTGTGGCCAAAATAGAGAATTCGAAAAATTATCTAGTGCGAAGTTTCATAGGCCTACGGCGCTTCGTTTAGCCTCTAGAGCCGTTTAAAGTTTCTGTAAGAAACATTTTCTTGTAAAATCCGACTCAGTGCTCCTAGAGTCTTGAAACTTGAGGACGATGATATGTAGGGGTTGTAGGTTCTGCTGGTAGAATTGCGTG
>OX376701.1:0-12500 GCA_947389925.1 Coelopa pilipes
AGACAGGTTAGTTTTACCCTACTAGTGACTATTGTTGTTGCAACAGCATTCCTGCGTAGTACGAGAAGAACCGCAGGTACGGACCAATGGCACAATACTTGTTCGAGCGAACAGTGGTATGACGCTACGTCCGTTGGATTATGCCTGAACGCCTCTAAGGTCGTATCCGTGCTGGACTGCAATGATAAATATGAGGCAATTGCATTGTATGGCTTCTAAACCATTTAAAGTTTATATTCATTTATAAACGACAATGGATGTGATGCCAATGTTATTTGTAACATAGCAAATCCGGGAGGATTAAATATCACCTGGGTGCCGCGCTAGTTACATATTAAAACATTATTTAATACAATGACAAAGCCTAGAATCAATTGTAAACGACTTTGGTAACGGGCAAGGTGTTGTAAGTGGTAGAGCAGCTGCCATACTGCGATCCACTGAAGCTCATCCTTTGCTTGATGATTCGATCAAATATTTATCGGATTATAATATAATATTTATAATTTTTTTTTTATATTTTTTTTTTTTACACAAAAAAAATATATCTGTATAATTATATATATAATATATATGTTTATGACATATAACAAGGGAATATATAATATAATATGTTTTATATTCTTGTATGTATATAAATATATATATATGATAATATACAGACTACAGCGGTGTGTTGTGTGGTGGTGTACTGAGTGTAAAAAAATACATTCTTTCTCCTCTTTCACACCTAATATATAAAATTTATATTAGAAAATAAAATTTTGCATTTTTCAATGCAATATTATTTAATTAGAAGAAACATTTTGAAAATAATTATAAATATATATTGTATTACTTTCATTATTTGAAGACATACAATGTTATTATTTATATTATTTTATTATTTTATACTTGAGATATAAAAATATATTTTTATTTAAAAAATATATATATTTATTTCAAAAATATCCTCCTATGTCAGTCTCTATTGTTGAGAAAAAATATCAATCACTAAAAAAGATAGACAAAACAGTCGTCAGTCAGAGTCAGAGTCAGTCAAAAAATAAAATAGTTCCAGAGGAAAAAATAAATATATATATTTTTTATACAACGAATCAACAATAATAAATTTAAACGGCGGATCTAACTTAAATATTTTTTAGTTAGTTTGATGTTCAATGAACTAATAAGTAACACTCATTCATTAATTGGCATAATTCCTACTGTACATATTTTTGAGAAAAATATCACATTTTTCAAAGTAATATTCATAATTTAACATAAATTTATAATAAATAAATTGTTATTAAGCTCTTTATTGTTTAGATATAATGAAGAGAAATAATAATAAAATTGAAGTGAAATATTTGTGAATATTGATTATGAGAAGATTCAGTGGAAATTCCATAAAATGCTTTGTTCAAGAAATTTCAGTGGAAAAAACACCTTTTGACGGACCCCTGGTCAGAAACCTATTTATGAACAGTCGTAACAATTGAACAAAACCCAATACAGCACAATATACCAAACATGAAAATCTTTGATTTTTTGAATGTTTCTTCTTTGTGATGAAGTAAAATCAACTTAATATCGAGAGAATATATAAAATTTTTAAGAGAAATTTATTTTTTCTTAAAATTTTGTATTTTTTTCTCTATTAGTTGGTTGGAATATGTGTTGAATATTTAAAATATATTTATAATCATGGTATCTGAACACCTTGTTAGAATACAGAAATAACTTAGTTTTATTTTCGTGTTTAAAATTTCTCTAACTCGTTGGTGTGGTTCAAATAAAATTATATTTTTTAAGAAATCATTTTGTTATGGTTCTTTAAAAATTTTGTTTTATAACATTAGTATTATGTGATAAATATGAATTTTTAATTCATTATCACTAATAAGTATTTATAAATATCAACATACATTTATAAAATGCATTGAAAATAAGTAAATGTATATAAAATTTATTATTTAAAAATATATTATTTAATACAACATTCATATATAAAATTTAATATATAACTTTTTATTTAAATGAACGAATGTAGCTATAAATTTTAGCTTAATTCGTCTACAATAATTTTGTTTAAATGATATTTTTTATATAAAAGAATATCAAAATGTTTATAAAATATAAACATTATTCTGGTTGCTCCTGCCAGTAGTTATATGCTTGTCTCAAAGATTAAGCCATGCATGTCTAAGTACACACTAATTAAAAGCTCATTATCAGTTATGGTTCCTTAGATCGTTAACAGTTTACTTGGATAACTGTGGTAATTCTAGAGCTAATACATGCAATATAAACACGGACCTTTTGGAACGTGTGCTTTTATTAGGCTAAAACCAAGCGATCTTTGATCGTTACATTGGTTGAACTCTAGATAACTTGCAGATCGTATGGTCCCGTACCGACGACAGATCTTTCAAATGTCTGCCCTATCAACTTTTGATGGTAGTATCTAGGACTACCATGGTTGCAACGGGTAACGGGGAGTCAGGGTTCGATTCCGGAGAGGGAGCCTGAGAAACGGCTACCACATCTAAGGAAGGCAGCAGGCGCGTAAATTACCCACTCCCAGCTCGGGGAGGTAGTGACGAAAAATAACAATACAGGACTCATATCCGAGGCCCTGTAATTGGAATGAGTCTATTGGAGGGCAAGTCTGGTGCCAGCAGCCGCGGTAATTCCAGCTCCAATAGCGTATATTAAAGCTGTTGCGATTAAAACGTTCGTAGTTGAATTTGTGCTTCATACGGGTAGTACAACTATATATGTAGTTTGTACATTACCTTATGTATGTAAGCGTATTACCGGTGGAGTTCTAATAAATAAATTTATACTTTGTATTATTTATATATACCTCCTATTTAAACCTGCTTCAGTGCTCTTCATCGAGTGTTGTTATGGGCCGGTACAATTACTTTGAACAAATTAGAGTGCTTAAAGCAGGCTCAAAATGCCTGAATATTTTGTGCATGGAATAATGAAATAAAACCTCTGTTCTACTTTCATTGGTTTTTAGATCAAGAGTTAATGATTAATAGAAGCAGTTTGGGAGCATTAGTATTACGACGCGAGAGGTGAAATTCTTGGACCGTCGTAAGACTAACTTAAGCGAAAGCATTTGCCAAAGATGTTTTCATTAATCAAGAACGAAAGTTAGAGGTTCGAAGGCGATCAGATGCCGCCCTGGTTCTAACCATAAACGATGCCAACTAGCAATTGGGTGTAGCTACTTCTATGGCTCTCTCAGTCGCTTCCCGGGAAACCAAAGCTTTTGGGCTCCGGGGGAAGTATGGTTGCAAAGCTGAAACTAAAAGGAATTGACGGAGGGGCACCACCAGGAGTGGAGCCTGCGGCTTAATTTGACTCAACACGGGAAAACTTACCAGGTCCGAACATAAGTGTGTAAGACAGATTGATAGCTCTTTCTCGAATCTATGGGTGGTGGTGCATGGCCGTTCTTAGTTCGTGGAGTGATTTGTCTGGTTAATTCCGATAACGAACGAGACTCAAATATATTAAAGAGATGCTTTCAGGATTATGGCGTTGAACCTTATATAGCCTTCATTCATGAATGCAGTAAAATGTGTGAGTGTTTGAATGTGTTTATATAAGTGGAGTCGTACCTGTTGGTTTGTCCCATTATAAGGACACTAGCTTCTTAAATGGACAAATTGCGTCTAGCAATAATGAGATTGAGCAATAACAGGTCTGTGATGCCCTTAGATGTCCTGGGCTGCACGCACGCTACAATGGAAGTATCAACGTGTATTTCCTAGACTGAGAGGTCCGGGTAAACCGCTGAACCACTTTCATGCTTGGGATTGTGTACTGAAACTGTTCACATGAACTTGGAATTCCCAGTAAGTGTGAGTCATTAACTCGCATTGATTACGTCCCTGCCCTTTGTACACACCGCTCGTCGCTACTACCGATTGAATTATTTAGTGAGGTCTCCGGACGTGATCACTGTGACTCATTGTGTGTTGCGGTTGTTTCGCAAAAGTTAACCGAACTTGATTATTTAGAGGAAGTAAAAGTCGTCACAAGGTTTCCGTAGGTGAACCTGCGGAAGGATCATTAATGTGATCCTATCCGAAAAATAAAAATTGATAAATAATGCAATTTTTGTATATAAAATAAAATAATATAATATTTATATATATTCAATAATAATTTAAAATTTTTACATAACGTATATTTTACATAACGTATATTTTTTATTAAAACAAAAAAAAAATATATTTAAAAAAAATAATAAAAATATTATTATATGATATTTTTTATTTTTTTTTTATTTTTTTTTCACGAACATATTCATTTGATTTTATGAATATGTTCGATTTTTTTTTTCTTTCCAATGTATTCCTAAGCTTCTTTAATTAATTTTATTATTAATATTTATTTATATGAACTAAGATATTCGCAACAATAAATGTTTGGGTTTAAAGGAAAATAAATTATTGAAGGAATTAATATATGCCAGAAATGGTGTATTTTTGATTTCTTTCAATATATAATATGTGACGGTATTTATATATATAATAAATTGATATCACTCTAAGCGGTGGATCACTCGGCTCATGGGTCGATGAAGAACGCAGCAAACTGTGCGTCATCGTGTGAACTGCAGGACACATGAACATCGACATTTTGACCGCATATAGTAGTCCATGCTGTTAGGTACTTTAATTAATTTTAGAGTGCTGCTTGGACTACATATGGTTGAGGGTTGTAAGACTGTGCAATATCAGTTGCTTATTTTTATTATATTTATATATATATATATATATATATATATATATAAATTTAAGCACATGTTATATTATTGGATTTTTGTAAAAGAAATTTTGTAAAGACTCTAGTCTGGCAGTGTAAGGTGACATAAGAGGTGTAGCATAAGTGGGAGATATATAATTTTTAATTATTTATCAACAATGAAATACCACTACTCTTATTGTTTCCTTACTTACTTGATTAAGTGGAACGTGTATCATTGCTTAGCCATTATACGGATATATATATATATATCTTATGGTATTGGGTCTTGATGAAAGCTTCTTGATCAAAGTACAACGAGTTTGTTATATAATTGTAAACAAATTTTAATGAAATGATAGCATTTCGGTGTTATTATTATAATTGAAATTTGGTATAACTCCAACACTCAGGTATGATCCAATTCAAGGACATTGCCAGGTGGGGAGTTTGACTGGGGCGGTACATCTCTCAAATAATAACGGAGGTGTCCCAAGGCCAGCTCAGTGCGGACAGAAACCACACATAGAGCAAAAGGGCAAATGCTGACTTGATCTCGGTGTTCAGTACACACAGAGACAGCAAAAGCTCGGCCTATCGATCCTTTTGGTTTAAGGAGTTTTTAACAAGAGGTGTCAGAAAAGTTACCACAGGGATAACTGGCTTGTGGTGGCCAAGCGTTCATAGCGACGTCGCTTTTTGATCCTTCGATGTCGGCTCTTCCTATCATTGTGAAGCAAAATTCACCAAGCGTTGGATTATTCATCCATGCAAGGGAACGTGAGCTGGGTTTAGACCGTCGTGAGACAGGTTAGTTTTACCCTACTAATGACTATTGTTGTTGCAACAGCATTCCTGCGTAGTACGAGAAGAACCGCAGGTACGGACCAATGGCACAATACTTGTTCGAGCGAACAGTGGTATGACGCTACGTCCGTTGGATTATGCCTGAACGCCTCTAAGGTCGTATCCGTGCTGGACTGCAATGATAAATATGAGGCAATTGCATTGTATGGCTTCTAAACCATTTAAAGTTTATATTCATTTATAAACGACAATGGATGTGATGCCAATGTTATTTGTAACATAGCAAATCCGGGAGGATTAAATATCACCTGGGTGCCGCGCTAGTTACATATTAAAACATTATTTAATACAATGACAAAGCCTAGAATCAATTGTAAACGACTTTGGTAACGGGCAAGGTGTTGTAAGTGGTAGAGCAGCTGCCATACTGCGATCCACTGAAGCTCATCCTTTGCTAGATGATTCGATCAAATATTTATCGGATTATAATATAATATTTATAATTTTTTTTTTATATATTTTTTTTTAAACAAAAAAAAAATTTCTGTATAATTATATATATAATATATATGTTTATATATATGAGTTTGATGTTCAATGAACTAATAAGTAACACTCATTCGTTAATTGGCATAATTCCTACTGTACATATTTTTGAGAAAAAATATCACATTTTTCAAAGTAATATTCATAATTTAACATAAATTTATAATAAATAAATTGTTATTAAACTCTATATTGTTTAGATATAATGAAGAGAAATAATAATAAAACTGAAGTGAAATATTTGTGAATATTGATTATGAGAAGATTCAGTGGAAATTCCATAAATTGCTTTGTTCAAGAAATTCCAGTGGAAAAAACACCTTTTGACGGACCCCTGGTCAGAAAACTATGAACAGTCGTAACAATTGAACAAAACCCAATACAGCACAATATACCAAACATGAAAATCTTTGATTTTTTAATGTTTCTTCTTTGTGATGAAGTAAAATCAACTTAATATCGAGAGAATATATAAAATTTTTAAGAGAAATTTATTTGTTCTTAAAATTTTGTATTTTTTTCTCTATTAGTTGGTTGGAATATGTGTTGAATATTTAAAATATATTTATAATCATGGTATCTGAATTACACCTTGTTAGAATACAGAAATAACTTAGTTTTAATTTCGTGTTTAAAATTTCTCTAACTAGTTGGTGTGGTTCAAATAAAATTATAATTTTTAAGAAATCATTTTGTTATGGTCCTTTAAAAATTTTGTTTTATAACATTAGTATTATGTGATAAATATGAATTTTTAATTCATTATCACTAATAAGTATTTATAAATGTCAACATACATTTATAAAATGCATTGAAAATAAGTAAATGTATATAAAATTTATTATTTAAAAATATATTATTTAATACAACATTCATATATAAAATTTAATATATAACTTTTTATTTAAATGAACGAATGTAGCTATAAATTTTAGCTTAATTCGTCTACGATAATGTTGTTTAAATGATATTTTTTATATAAACGAATATCAAAATGTTTATAAAATATAAACATTATTCTGGTTGATCCTGCCAGTAGTTATATGCTTGTCTCAAAGATTAAGCCATGCATGTCTAAGTACACACTAATTAAAAGTGAAACCGCAAAAGGCTCATTATATCAGTTATGGTTCCTTAGATCGTTAACAGTTACTTGGATAACTGTGGTAATTCTAGAGCCTAATACATGCAATATAAACACGGACCTTTTGAAACGTGTGCTTTTATTAGGCTAAAACCAAGCGATCTTTGATCGTTATATTGGTTGAACTCTAGATAACTTGCAGATCGTATGGTCCCGTACCGACGACAGATCTTTCAAATGTCTGCCCTATCAACTTTTGATGGTAGTATCTAGGACTACCATGGTTGTAACGGGTAACGGGGAATCAGGGTTCGATTCCGGAGAGGGAGCCTGAGAAACGGCTACCACATCTAAGGAAGGCAGCAGGCTCGTAAATTACCCACTCCCAGCTCGGGGAGGTAGTGACGAAAAATAACAATACAGGACTCATATCCGAGGCCCTGTAATTGGAATGAGTACACTTTAAATCCTTTAACAAGTACCTATTGGAGGGCAAGTCTGGTGCCAGCAGCCGCGGTAATTCCAGCTCCAATAGCGTATATTAAAGTTGTTGCGGTTAAAACGTTCGTAGTTGAATTTGTGCTTCATACGGGTAGTACAACTATATATGTAGTTTGTACATTACCTTATGTATGTAAGCGTATTACCGGTGGAGTTCTAATATATAAATTTATACATTGTATTATTTATATATACCTCCTATTTAAACCTGCTTCAGTGCTCTTCATCGAGTATTGTTGTGGGCCGGTACAATTACTTTGAACAAATAAGAGTGCTTAAAGCAGGCTCAAAATGCCTGAATATTTTGTGCATGGAATAATGAAATAAGACCTCTGTTCTACTTTCATTGGTTTTTAGATCAAGAGGTAATGATTAATAGAAGCAGTTTGGGAGCATTAGTATTACGACGCGAGAGGTGAAATTCTTGGACCGTCGTAAGACTAACTTAAGCGAAAGCATTTGCCAAAGATGTTTTCATTAATCAAGAACGAAAGTTAGAGGTTCGAAGGCGATCAGATACCGCCCTGGTTCTAACCATAAACGATGCCAACTAGCAATTGGGTGTAGCTACTTCTATGGCTCTCTCAGTCGCTTCCCGGGAAACCAAAGCTTTTGGGGGAAGTATGGTTGCAAAGCTGAAACTAAAAGGAATTGACGGAGGGGCACCACCAGGAGTGGAGCCTGCGGCTCAATTTGACTCAACACGGGAAAACTTACCAGGTCCGAACATAAGTGTGTAAGACAGATTGATAGCTCTTTCTCGAATCTATGTGTGGTGGTGCATGGCCGTTCTTAGTTCGTGGAGTGATTTGTCTGGTTAATTCCGATAACGAACGAGACTCAAATATATTAAAGAGATGCTTTCAGGATTATGGCGTTGAACCTTATATAGCCTTCATTCATGAATGCAGTAAAATGTGTGAGTGTTTGAATGTGTTTATATAAGTGGAGTCGTACCTGTTGGTTTGTCCCATTATAAGGACACTAGCTTCTTAAATGGACAAATTGCGTGCAATAATGAGATTGAGCAATAACAGGTCTGTGATGCCCTTAGATGTCCTGGGCTGCACGCGCGCTACAATGAAAGTATCAACGTGTATTTTTCCTAGACCGACAGGTCCAGGTAAACCGCTGAACCACTTTCATGCTTGGGATTGTGTACTGAAACTGTTCACATGAACTTGGAATTCCCAGTAAGTGTGAGTCATTAACTCGCATTGATTACGTCCCTGCCCTTTGTACACACCGCTCGTCGCTACTACCGATTGAATTATTTAGTGAGGTCTCCGGACGTGATCACTGTGACTCATTGTGTGTTGCGGTTGTTTCGCAAAAGTTGACCGAACTTGATTATTTAGAGGAAGTAAAAGTCGTAACAAGGTTTCCGTAGGTGAACCTGCGGAAGGATCATTAATGTGTTCCTATCCGAAAAATAAAAATTGATAAATAATGCAATTTTTGTATATAAAATAAAATAATATAATATATATATATATATATATATATATATATATAATTTAAAATTTTTACATAACGTATATTTTTTATTAAAACAAAAAAAAATATATAAAAAAAATAATAAAAATATTATCATATGATATTTTTTATTTTTTTTTATTTTTTTTCACGAACATATTCATTTGATTTTAGGAATATGTTCGATTTTTTTTTTTCTTTCCAATGTATTCCTAAGCTTCTTTAATTAATTTTATTATTAATATTTATTTATATGAACTAAGATATTCGCAACAATAAATGTTTGGGTTTAAAAGAAAATAAATTATTGAAGGAATTAATATATGCCAGAAATGGTGTATTTTTGATTTCTTTCAATAAATAATATGTGACGGTATTTATATATACAATAAATTGATATCACTCTAAGCGGTGGATCACTCGGCTCATGGGTCGATGAAGAACGCAGCAAACTGTGCGTCATCGTGTGAACTGCAGGACACATGAACATCGACATTTTGAACGCATATAGTAGTCCATGCTGTTAGGTACTTTAATTAATTTTAGAGTGCTGCTTGTACTACATATGGTTGAGGGTTGTAAGACTATTCAAAATCAGTTGCTTATATTTATTATATATATATATATATATATATATATATATATATATATATATATATATATATATATATATATATATATAAATAAAAATTTATATTATATTATATTGTTATATTATTGGATTTTTGTAAATGAAATTTTGTAAAGACTCTAGTCTGGCAGTGTAAGGAGACATAAGAGGTGTAGCATAAGTGGGAGATAGATTATTTTTAATTATTTATCAACAAGAAACCACACATAGAGCAAAAGGGCAAATGCTGACTTGATTTCGGTATTCAGTACACACAGAGACAGCAAAAGCTCGGCCTATCGATCCTTTTGGTTTGAGGAGTTTTTAACAAGAGGTGTCAGAAAAGTTACCACAGGGATAACTGGCTTGTGGTGGCCAAGCGTTCATAGCGACGTCGCTTTTTGATCCTTCGATGTCGGCTCTTCCTATCATTGTGAAGCAAAATTTACCAAGCGTTAGATTATTCACCCATGCAAGGGAACGTGAGCTGGGTTTAGACCGTCGTGAGACAGGTTAGTTTTACCCTACTAATGACTATTGTTGTTGCAACAGCATTCCTGCGTAGTACGAGAAGAACCGCAGGTACGGACCAATGACACAATACTTGTTCGAGCGAACAGTGGTATGACGCTACGTCCGTTGGAATATGCCTGAACGCCTCTAAGGTCGTATCCGTGCTGGACTGCAATGATAAATATGAGGCAATTGCATTGTATGGCTTCTAAACCATTTAAAGTTTATATTCATTTATAAACGACAATGGATGTGATGCCAATGTTATTTGTAACATAGCAAATCCGGGAGGATTAAATATCACCTGGGTGCCGCGCTAGTTACATATTAAAACATTATTTAATACAATGACAAAGCCTAGAATCAATTGTAAACGACTTTGGTAACGGGCAAGGTGTTGTAAGTGGTAGAGCAGCTGCCATACTGCGATCCACTGAAGCTCATCCTTTGCTAGATGATTCGATCAAATATTTATCGGATTATAATATAATATTTATAATTTTTTTTTTATATATTTTTTTTTAAACAAAAAAAAAAATTTCTGTATAATTATATATTTAATATATATGTTTATATATACGAGTTTGATGTTCAATGAACTAATAAGTAACACTCATTCATTAATTGGCATAATTCCTACTGTACATATTTTTGAGAAAAAATATCACATTTTTCAAAGTAATATTCATAATTTAACATAAAGTTATGATAAATAAATTGTTAATAACTCTTTATTGTTTAGATATAATGAAGAGAAATAATAATAAAATTGAAGTGAAATATTTGTGAATATTGATTATGAGAAGATTCAGTGGAAATTCCATAAATTGCTTTGTTCAAGAAATTTCAGTGGAAAAAACACCTTTTGACGGACCCCTGGTCAGAAACCTATTTATGAACAGTCGTAACAATTGAACAAAACCCAATACAGCACAATATACCAAACATGAAAATCTTTGATTTTTTTAATGTTTCTTCTTTGTGAAGAAGTAAAATCAACTTAATATAGGGAGAATATATAAAATTTTAAGAGAAATTTATTTTTTCTTAAAATTTTGTATTTTTTTCTCTATTAGTTGGTTAGAATATGTGTTGAATATTTAAAATATATTTATAATCATGGTATCTGAATTACACCTTGTTAGAATACAGAAATAACTTAGTTTTATTTTCGTGTTTAAAATTTCTCTAACTAGTTGGTGTGGTTCAAATAAATTATATTTTTTAAGAAATCATTTTGTTATGGTTCTTTAAAAATTTTGTTTTATAACATTAGTATTATGTGATAAATATGAATTTTTTAATTCATTATCACTAATAAGTATTTATAAATGTCAACATACATTTATAAAATGCATTGAAAATAAGTAAATGTATATAAAATTTATTATTTAAAAATATATTATTTAATACAACATTCATATATAAAATTTAATATATAACTTTTTATTTAAATGAACGAATGTAGCTATAAATTTTAGCTTAATTCGTCTACAATAATGTTGTTTAAATGATATTTTTTATATAAAAGAATATCAAAATGTTTATAAAATATAAACATTATTCTGGTTGATCCTGCCAGTAGTTATATGCTTGTCTCAAAGATTAAGCCATGCATGTCTAAGTACACACTAATTAAAAGTGAAACCGCAAAAGGCTCATTATATCAGTTATGGTTCCTTAGATCGTTAACAGTTACTTGGATAACTGTGGTAATTCTAGAGCCTAATACATGCAATATAAACACGGACCTTTTGGAACGTGTGCTTTTATTAGGCTAAAACCAAGCGATCTTTGATCGTTATATTGGTTGAACTCTAGATAACTTGCAGATCGTATGGTCCCGTACCGACGACAGATCTTTCAAATGTCTGCCCTATCAACTTTTGATGGTAGTATCTAGGACTACCATGGTTGTAACGGGTAACGGGGAATCAGGGTTCGATTCCGGAGAGGGAGCCTGAGAAACGGCTACCACATCTAAGGAAGGCAGCAGGCGCGTAAATTACCCACTCCCAGCTCGGGGAGGTAGTGACGAAAAATAACAATACAGGACTCATATCCGAGGCCCTGTAATTGGAATGAGTACACTTTAAATCCTTTAACAAGGACCTATTGGAGGGCAAGTCTGGTGCCAGCAGCCGCGGTAATTCCAGCTCCAATAGCGTATATTAAAGTTGTTGCGGTTAAAACGTTCGTAGTTGAATTTGTGCT